>JBBPBX010058103.1:0-22210 GCA_038048925.1 Garcialebias charrua
CCGCACTACATGGCGGCGGCACATCTGGGATTTTAATGTGGCCATCCAATATTCTGAAAGAGCTTTTCTTAAGTCTAGATGGAGCCACACACAAAAATGGAAGAGTGTCATTCATTTTCAACTTATGCCTACAACATGCATGGCAGGACAGACATGAGGTATTTCAAATTCCCCCTCTTCGCTCCTTGCTGGGGGACAATAATTAAATAAAGATAAAACACCACTGCTCTAATTATTTAAAAAAGTGTCATCTGTCTCACTGATAAAATGCATTTACAACAGCTGAATAAATGAAGCATTGTTACATGTTTGACATACCTGAGTTAAAAAATAGTCTACCTGTATACCGTACTTTTCGGCGTACAAGTCGCTTCTGTGTATAAGTCGCTTTGTCCAATTATTGGCAATAATTTGGAAAAATCCATAAATACGTCGCTTCGCCCTATAAGTCACATCTATTATGCCCTGCTGAAAATGGCGGCCACAGAAGCGAGCCAGCACGGAAGGACTTTACAAGATTAACACGGTAAAAACAATTATTTGTTTGCTGAGAAAAAATATATTTCTTAGCTGACATTATAGCACAAGGGTTCCTGAGCTTAGTTCCTTAATCAATTCACGAAATGGTCAAATCTGCTGGATTTAAATTGTTTCGGTTTGACTTCTTCCAAACCATCACTTGCGCTGCGAAAATAAATTATAAATAAATCAAATTTGATCTCAAATGTCTTGTACATGCAAATGTCTTGTACATGTCAACAGTTTGTAAATGAAACCCATATAATTACACTCTGTAAGCTAAAAAAATATCCGCTGAGTGGTTTATGATTTATAACAATACAAACGGAAATAAAACCGAAGCTAACGAGACGATTCCGTCTCTAAAAAAACAAATTTAAAAAAATCGAATTTTATCTCAAATGTCTCATACAGGTCAACAGTTTGTAAATGAAACTCATATAATTACACTCTGTGAGCTAAAAAAAATATCCGCTGAGTGGTTTATGAACTGTTTATCTAAATAGTAGGTACCGTATTTTCTGGTGTATAGGTCGCACCTTATCATTTTTTTATGGCCTACGACCTATACTCAGGTGCGACCTATATATGGCTTGTTATCACTTTCGGTGAAACAATTTTTTAAATCCAGCTCATTTCACAATTACGTTCATTTATTAAGGAAAAGTTCAGCTCAGACATATATTTGCTATAATTTTTATCAAACAAATAATTGTTTTTAAGTGTTAATCTTCTTAAAAGCCTTGCTGTGCGCTCCTGTGGCAGACGTTTGCAGCAGAGCTAAACGTTGGTGTAACCTATACACCAGAAAATACTGTATCTGTTTGGTAGCTAACCGCTAACAACAAAGCTAAAAGAATGTTTTTTTATCTCAAACATCTCATAAATCTAGTCAGTTGTAAATGTCCATACAGTGATTACATTCTGTAAGTTTGATAAAAATCTGTCCTGTGGTTCTTGACTTATCTTGCTAACAAACAGCTAACAAACACAGCTAACAGTAGTTACCTCCAGAGCAGGAGGCCGGGCAGCGACAGAGTCAGTCCAAGCAGAGGAGGCTTTTTTCGGACACGTGAGCTGGAAACGGTCGGTGGACTCACTGGAAAAGTCCCCTAGCGGAAAAAAGTGGTACTGCACAATTTTTTGCCCACATGAAAAACGGTCATATCGGAGTCAAAACTTGATCTAAAAATATGGGGGGAAATCCATAAATATGTCGCTTTGCCGTATAAGTCGCAGGACATGCAAATTAGTAAAAAAAACAGCGACTTATACGCCGAAAAGGAGTTCCTGTTTTTATAGGGGACTTTCACATGCCTGACAGAATTCGCTCAATAGCCTACACTCCATCCCAAGTTGATATGCATTTTACTTACACAAGAAAACAGCAAGTTTCTCAAACTCAGTTTATAAATCCTGAACGTAAGAGGATCTGCAGTAGAAGTGGTCTCCAGCTACAAGTACTTAGATGTACACCTGAATGACAACCTAAGCTGGACCAACAACACCACCAGCCTGATCAAAAAGCTCAGAGACTCTACTTCCTCAGACGGCTGAGACGAGCTGGTCTGAGAAGCTCAGTCCTCACCTCCTTCTACAGGTGTGCAGTGGAGAGCATCCTGTGCTCCAGCATCAACGTGTGGCATGGAGGCTGCACAGTTGCAGAGAGGAAAGCTCTACAGAGAGTGGTGAAGGCTGCACAGAAGATGTTGGAGTCAGTCTCTCCACCATCACAGACATCTACACCTCCAGCTGCAGGAGGAGGGCCACCTGCATAAAGAAGGACCTCACTCACCCAGCACACACACTTTTTGCCCCGCTCCCCTCAGGAAGGAGTTTAAGGAGCTTTAAGTGTAGAACCACTAGACTGAGGAACAGCTTCTACCCTGAGGCTGTTAGACTCATTAATATCTAACTAGAATAATGTGACAAAAACTCACATGTTGCTGCTGATCGGTTTCATGTTGCTGCTGATCGGTTTCATGTTGCTGCTGATCGGTTTCATGTTGCTGCTGATCCGTTTCATGTTGCTGCTGATCCGTTTCATGTTGCTGCTGATCCGTTTCATGTTGCTGCTGATCCGTTTCATGTTGCTGCTGATCCGTTTCATGTTTCTGCTGATCCGTTTCATGTTTCTGCTGATCCGTTTCATGTTTCTGCTGATCCGTTTCATGTTGCTGTGTTCATTCATGCTCATCCACTTACCCAGACTCATGTTCGTGCTGCTGTTGGACATATGTTATCACTGTTTTTCTTTTACATTTTATTGTTGGATGTAACTGGGACCCTGTGTACATAATTTCTTTCTACCACATGTCCCACATGTGATACGAATGACAATAAAGAATTTGACTGACTAAAGCTGTACCATGGTCAGCAACTCCATTCAAGACTGATGGTTTTGCCTTTTCAACCTGAATACAGGTATACTGTACTGGTCCCATGAACATTAGTGTTTACGTGTTAAAAATCCAAGTTAAGACTGGCTCACAGGTTAAGCCGGCTGCATTCACCATGCCAGTTTATTGTTTAAATAAGTCCAGTCTTTCACCTGCAGCAAAGCTTTATTGGCATTTATACATAAACTGCTGCTGCTGCTTTCAGAGTTAACTGATGGGCTGTGTCTCAATTCAGGGGCTGCATCCTCATGAGGACCCAGCCTAGCTGGGCCGAGTAGGCCACGCACTCACAAGACCGGGTGGGCTGAGCGAAACTGCTGAAATGGGACGGTCTAGCCTTCAGGTTTGCCGGCATTGAAGTGGGTGGGGCGTTCTCTTGAAGTGGGTGGGAAGTTCTTGTGTGCGCTTGGTGTGTGTGGAAAGAGAAGGGACGCCGCTAAAATATATTAGTTAGCTGAATACATGTATATATATTAGTGTTTCTGAGTTTACTGTTTATTAAGAACTGATTACAAATCAGCTTATAAGGGGCGATCTGTTAAAACCCAGAGTGGACCTACAAAATGCAACTTGTCCAGTAGCTCAGTTAGTAAATCAACCTGCGATTGGTGCAGAGATACTTTTCTCGAAGCTGGTTCGAATCTCACTCGGTACGGTTAAAACTTATTTTACGTTTGTCTTTTATTGGATAAAAAAAACGAGGACTGAGATTAAAAGGAAAGAGTTTGTGAAACTCCTTTTTATTTTATCCAATAAAAGACAAAAGTAAAAAGTTTTAACCGCACCGAGTGAGATTCGAACCAGCTTCGAGAAAAGTATTTCTGCACCAATCGCAGGTTGATTTACCAACTGTGCTACTGAACAAGTTGCATTTTGTAGGTCCACTCTGGCTTTTAAAAGATTGCCCCTCAGAAAATCCTTGCTAAGCACGTGTAAAATAATCTGATTTGTAATCAGTTCTTCAAAAACAGTAAACTCAGAAACACTAATATACTGTATATTCAGCTAACACATTTTTTTTGTCGTTTCTGTAGTTAAATTTTAATGAGATATATTCGAGCTGAGGTTGTTTGAGATGACTAAATAAAGGTTGAATGAATATTCGCGCTGAGGTTGTTGTTAAAACGAGCTGATGACTCAACAACACGCAGCAGCCCCGACACTGCACGCAGAAAGTCCCACCCCCCCGCGAAATCTCTGCTGGCGCTATGAATTCTGGGATAGCCTCCGTCTGGAAGGATTCACGAATGCATCCTCAGATTTCGGCAGGAAGTAGGCCGCATTCCTCGGCCGCATGAGGAGGAGTCTTCGAATTGGGACAGTCCTCCGCGCGGGGCAATGACGTATGCGGCCGACAAATGCGCACTCATGAGGATGCAGCCCTTGAATTGAGACACAGGTATGGAGAGGTTCAAATGGGTCTGCATCCTGCTTTTCCTGTCGAGAGGGTCACTGTGAACAAAGGAGATGATGTCGCTGGAGGAAAGTCTCAACCTTTAGTTAGCAGTGACCTAGATAAAAATAAAAACTCTTAATATGAGGGTATTTGAGTGATGCATGCCATGAGCATGGGCCGAGATGGTGCAGAGGCAGGGCAGCCGGCTCAGGACCAGAAGGTCTCGGGTTCGATCCCCGGTCACTGCATACCTCGTTGTGTCCCTGGGCAAGACACTTAACCCCGAGTTGCTCCCGGTAGGACTGGCAGCGCCTTGCATGGCAGACTACCGCTGCTGGTGTATGAATGGGTGGATGGTTGGTACTGTGATGCGCTTTGGGGCCCCTCATAGGGGGCTGGAAAGTGCTATACAGTATAAGTAAGCTCCATTTACCATTTAGCACATTCTGCAGTTCAAACTTAAGGACATTTCTTCTGTGTTTTGCTTGCGTAATACTTTATCATCATCTTGTAGAGAGAGTCAGCAGGAATCAGATCGTACACTGCAACAGTTTTCTAGTCTGTTGTACCTGGAGATGAGAAGATGACCACATTAATACTTGGTTCAGACAACGGACTAACGTTGAGAAAATTGAGAGATTTTCACTGAGGATCAAACATAAAGTCCAGCAGGTAAAGATGAACTACCAATCAAAACAACCAACATGAAGCCAAACAAAAATCTTCTTCAGTCCTTCTGAGAGGCTCAAATGACTAAAATATCTTTGTTCATCTGGAGTGAGCTTCACTTTTCATCTTATTCCCAGTGACCAGCAAATCACAAACCACTGTTTGAAAGTAAACCACTTGCATCCCCACTGGGGGGAGAATCCAGAGACAAAGTAGTTCCTTTAAATCCTGCTGACATCAACAGTTTAATACAACTCCACTACTGGAACAGACAAAAGCAGCATTGAGGTTTGTGGGGTGCGATGACAAGATGAAAGAAGGGAGATGTCTGAGAGGAGTATCAGGGGCAGGGGATGAAGCTCAGACAGTCTTCTTCTTTCTGTCTGGGACAAGCTAATGGCTTCTCCTTTTGTTTTCACATGAATGAAGACCAATTTTATGAACAAATACAAAAGTGATCTGAAGTTGTGTTGCAGCTGAAAGTCTGATGAAGTTACACTTTTTATTTGAGACATCCCTGAAGAAAACTATGTCAAAGGCTTGTGCAGGATTGCAGACTAACAAAATGTGCATGTGAGTGCGTGTGCGTGTGTGTGTGTGTGCACGCGTGGGTGGTAGGGGGGTACAGTTTGTGTTAGTAGGTTGCACACCAAATAATAATAATAATAATGTCTTTTTCTGTCATCTGCATATGTTTCCCATACACAGACGAAATTCGTCTCTGCATTTAACCCAACCACCACCAGGTGGTGCAGTGAGCAGCCAGAAAGCGCCCGGGGAGCTGGAGAAATAGGTGTGCACTCATAGACACCCCAAGGTGTGTAGTGGCCGGGGCGTGAACCCGCGTCCTTCGGGTCCCAAGTCAAAAGCCCTAACCACTACACCATCTTGGCTCCCAGGGGAACAAGTGCATTCTCTATGTGTCTGGTTGATCCACTCCAGTCTGTCAGAGGAATGTGTGAATGTGTGTGGTGGATCTGAAACACCTGGCACAACCCTGATACACGTACATGACAATGAAACACACGTGCACAAAGCTCTGTGGTCCACGGAGATCTGATCAGTGCACGTTCTCCACAAGATCTTAGAGACGTGCCTGTCCGTTTTCCCTCCACTCAGCTGAACAAAGGCTTGTAATCAGACTACAACTCTCAGCCTTTCATCCAAGTACCCCCCCCACACACACACACACACACACACACACACACACACACACACACACACACACACTTTCTAACTAAAGGAGTCTAAATGATCAACTTGTGAGGTTTAGTGTATTAGCTTTAGAACAAATGCTTTATAAATCAGCCCTGGAGCTAACAGGAAAGTTAAAAGGTTAAATCTCAAAAAGTTCAGTCTGGTCCTCTGGACACTTTTTGGACGTCCAGAGGACCAGACTTAACTTTGAGATTGTTCTACCTGGATTATTGAGCATGCATCAGGATGTTAAAAGGTTAAAGCACACCCCAACACCAGCTCAGACGACCTCCACTGGTGGAGCAGCACCTGCAGCCGTCACACGTGCACTCTCTTGGTGATTAATGCGTTGTCTGCTAAGTGCTGCTCTGCATTGCTCTGTGGAATGAAATGTGGCTTTATACAGGCTCCAGCACCCCTGAAACCCAAATTAGAACAAGAAGCAATGTATAGATTGATGTGTAAAATGACTAAAATGATCTTTATATTAAATCTTCAATATTATCTTTCTGCTGCTGCTTTATAGGCTGCTACCCCCGCGACCCGACCCCGGATAAGCAGAAGGAAATGGATGGATGGATATTATATTTAATGTATTATTCTAATTTACATGAGAACAGGTTTTGATCGGAATGCTTTTCGTGAACAGCTTGTGATAGAAAGGGGCGACTGTGTCCGAGTGGTTAGAGCAGTCGTCCTCCAATGGGAGAGCTGGGGGTTTGATTTCACCAGCAGTGAAGTCAAACTGCTGAAGTGTCCCTGGGCAAGACATTGAACCCCTCATTGCCTCTGATGTGTGTCCCATCAGTGTATGAATGTGATAAAGCTCTGATTATTCTTTGTACAGATCTAGTAGAGTGCTGTGTGAATGGGTAAATGAGAACACAGTTTGAAGTTTAAAGAGTTTTGAGTATCTTGATAAAATAGAAACGTGCTATAGAAGTACAGTACAGTCCATTTACAAAGCAGAGCTTTTTGCAGCATGACTTCTCTCACAAGCTGCACAAACACCAGCTCCGCTGCCCAACTTCCTCTTCATCCACTCAGTCTTCCTCATTTTCAGCTGCAGGCTGAGTCATTTCAGAGTCCTCTCTGTCAACAGTTCAAACTAAAAGGGCAGAATGTCACTAACCCATCTACATCATTTACCTGCAGCACAAACAACAAGGCAACACTTGTGTGACATTATTATTATTTATTATTTATTATAAAACCTCAAGGTTAACACTATTTTTATGGTCCTGGTATTATAGTTGAAGGGAATGTCTGTCAGATAAAGTCTATTGTTCCAATTAGTCGGGATCTTTTTGAGAGTGATAACTGAGGGGGGAAAAAGATAAAAGTCCATGAGAACTTTGGCTCTTAGTGCAAGCAGAACTTATTGTTGCAACCCCCCCCCCCCCAACACTATCAGCTTTTATAACTTGTGACTGTGCACAAAAATAAGCTTTGTCCTTACTTTTGTGCTGACAGATAAATATAATAAAAACTCCAGATAGTTAAAGAAATAAAACAAATGCAAGTTTACCAGAATCGATCAGTGATATAAGTATTGAGAACTCTTTCAGGTGCATGTGGCATTAAAGACTTTGACTAATTGTGTTTTTCCTCAAAAATAAATACTAAACTGTAAAACTATTAAAAAATATATATAGCTGAAAACTGCCTTAACAGTATCCTACAAAACATCCATCAATCCTTTTTCCTTTACACGCTGCTCTCTTCTGGACCACGGGAGTCACTGAAGCCCATCTCCTGCAGTCTATGTGTGAGAGGCGGGGGGACGTCCTGGATTGGTCCCAGTCCATCACAGAGACAAAACAGAGACAACCATTCACTCTCTCACTCTCACCTAGAGACCATTTAGAGTTGCCAAATGTTCGGGAGGAAACCAGAGCACCTGGAGAAAACCCACTCATGTCATGGGAGAACAGAAAGGCCAGGAGGCGAACGTACGGCCTTCTGGCTGCGAGGGGACAGGTCCAACCACTGCTCCATCCTATCTGAAGAAACATCAGAACATTATTAGTTCTACGTCAAAATGGGAGGCAAACCCTATTTTATGCTCTTTGCTGTTGAATAGTTTAGTCAAAGTACAAATCCTACTTTTTTTTTTAGTTAAAACATGTCTGACGGCTGCTGCCAAACTACAATCAATCTAACTTGAGAGTTTAATAACTTCCAGTTGTTGCAGAGGGTTATCAGGACCATTGCCAGTTGGCATACCAGCACATCCTCAGCACCCAAATCAGATATGCTGCTGGTCAGCACTCGCTGTCAACTAAAACTCTCAATGTTCATGGTTTATCTTGCAGTGGTTCATGGGGTGCTTGAGGTCACAAGTGGAAGATCAAACTGCAGAACTGTTCAGAATGTGAACTCGATTTTATTCTGAATTCATTGACTCATGCCGTTTGTAATTTTACTGTTCAGGGACACTGCAGTTGTTATTCTCCATCGTCACCACTGGCTGCACTTTAAGTCCCCGTGTGCAGATCCAGATGAATGACCATCAATTTGGCCCCATCATTCTGACATGGTTCGCTGCCGGAGGTCAGACTGCATCCCTGATTGGCTGTTAAAGGCTTTTGTTGTTGTTTTTCAGGGCAGCAGCAGGCGGAACAAGCATCAGAGAGCCATTCTGAGAGCCGACATGCACACAGATGCCTCATTAAGGTGTGATCAAGCAAAGGGACAGAGGACTTCTGTGGCGCGAGGCCTGCACTCCGCTCTCACCAACACAGGGACCCCTTTCTACACCACGTACCCCACTTCAGCTTTTTACTGCACGACAAGCGTGCACAAAATACACATATAATATCCGGTTGCACCTCAAGGGATGGAGGAGGGCGTTGAGTGTCCACAAACATCTGTGGTGCAGGCATATGTGCTCGTGATTGGAGAGAAATCTAAGCCTGTCGATGTGAGGAGAGGCTGCTTTCAGCGCTGCATCCCTCAGCATCAATTAGCAGGTTGTGCTGGGCCCGGCCCTGTAGAGGTGAAGTGGACTGGCTAGAGAGGTAAACATCTTATCCCCAGGGCTCGCTGGAGTCAAGAGGAAGCCAACAGTGTGCCACTGCCTCACCCACAATGACCGGCTTGTGTCAGGACCCCAACACGCCATAGCAACCATTTCCTACCTTCTCCTCCAATTCCCTTGCCTCTGCTCTGACAGTGGAGGCTTCACCTGGCTGCATAATAACCTTTTTTTCCTGATGTGACTCTCACCTGAACAAACAGTGTTTGGGGTCACCTCAGCCGGCTGATGAAAGCACCAAAGTTCACTGGGTGCAACCAAAAGCTATAATTTGTGTCCTGGGATCTCCTCAAACCACAAAATTTATTTTGGCCAATAGGTTTTTTCTTCTTCCTTTTACTGGCCAAACAGAACGATGTGTGTAAAGTGGAAACAAGCAGGCTTCATTTCTGTTTTCTGATTAAAGTTTGTGTATTCATATAATCAGTCTGTTGAAACCACTTTTTATGCCCTGAAACAAACGTCGAGCTTGTTTAAAACAACCGTTTTCAAAGTGAGAAGAAAAGCCACCTCGTAAAATGAAGAACAAAAAGACTGCAGCTCTTGTAGCGTTCACTCTTTACACCAGACAAATGAAAACAAGACAAGAAACGAGCGGAGTGGACTGCGTGTGAAAATGCTTATTAAAAACTGAAATTTTAGCCTTTTGTGAAGCTTCAGCTTACAAGACTGTAACCTTTGAGCTACAGCTAATCAGACAGTTTTGATGCAGAACACCACATTTCATTCCTGTACAAAGTACATGGCCAGTACGGTAATAATAATAAGACTTCAGCAGCTGAAAATGTGCTTTTGGCTTACTCCAGTCGTCCTCATTCACCTGCTCCCTTTAGGGGTCACTACAGTAGATCATCTGCCTCATCCCATCCCATTTCTAGCATCCTCCTGTGTCACACCAACACCCTGCAGACCATCCTTCATCTCTTCCATCTCCATATTAAACATGCTTTCTCCAGTAGATCAACTATGCTTCCTCTGCACATGTCCAAACCACTGTCCCTCTGATCAAACTGATTCACCTGAGCTGTCCCTCTGATACACTACCCCTGTCCATGTCCATTTTGGTCTTTCCCAGTTAACTTAGCATCTTCATCTTTGCCATCTCCAGCTCCACCTCTTGTCTTTATTTATTAGGGATGGGGCCGATCCGATCCGGTATCCGATACCAGCACAATTTATGCATCAGATTTTCCAATCCAACCTGCCGATATTTTCCAATCCATGATGCACGTTGGCTTCGAACTATGGAATGGATTTCCTGAACGGAGGCGTGTCTCATGAACCCAGAGTAACAAGACCCGCCTCACATTCAGGAAATCCATTTCATAGTTTGCAACCAGCTACAGTGCGAGGACTGAGTGAGTAGCATCTTAGCTAACAGCTAGCCAACTTTTCATCGTAACATGTCCGCTGTGTGGAAGTATTTTACACTAAGCACAGCAAGACCGCAACGTGCAATGTCTGCAGAGCCATAGCGCCACATTAAACCACCTGTCTCTTTAGATGTAAACACATACCTTGAACCCCTCAACACCCTGCACCTCCATTGTTTCACCTGTCCACATCTCATTCAGACACATGGATTTTGTTTTGGTCTCCACTAACCTTCACTCTTTTCTCTAAAGCATACCTCCACTAACAAATCCTACAAAACTAATTGATTATGACTATTTATTTAACACACAAAGTGCAGTAAGTTGAGGGGAGTCCAGACAATATTTTTGGGACATAAATTTCTAGCTCTAACTGTATTAACAATTCTTATAACTAGACTTAAGTCTTTGAGCCTCAGATAAACTACATGGTATGTTAAGTGTTTCCAGGACTGATGTAGAGACCAGGGGCCTCATGTATCAACGGTGCGTACACACAAAAACCGTGCGTACGTCACTATCCACGCAAAACTCCGTATGTATCAAAACAGAACTGAACGTGGATATGTCCGCACCGCCACGGCAGCTCCAGTGCAGGCGTACGCACGTTTCTGTGGTTTGTGTTCCTTTGGCGACACCTACAGGTGATTCTGGAAACTGTTCATGATGGGGTAATAATGATTATTTCCACCCAAACACACATGATGAACAATTATTACATCCACATGGACGCAATCAGAATACAACCTGCAAAAAATATAAAAAACAGAAAGACTGAATAGTTCTGCACAGCTTAAATTCTTGTTTTTTGTTCATTTTTAGCTGTTTTAGCAGTTGAAGAACGTGATGCATGATGGGACAAGACGACATTCCTCTGTTGCAGGGTATATTTAAATGAAAACAACGTTTGTCTTTATTTTTAATTCATTCCAGATTTAAAGAACACAAGAAAACTATTTAAAAAAACCCACAAGAAATCCTCTTTTGCCTTCATTTCATGTATTGTTTCATTTCATGTTGTTCATTCTAAATAGTTTTCTTGTGTTCTTTAAATCTGGAATGAATTTTAAAAAAGAAAAAACGTTGTACCATGCGGGATTCGAACTCATGAGGTTTGGGACGAAAGGCAGGCACGCTACCCACTGACCTATTTAGGCATGTTAGAATAGCTTGGTCAACTTTTCATTTAAAAGTGGACGGTTTGTTGTGCGCTGAGCGTGCCAAACAAAACCTTTTTCTGTGCCTCTCTACGTCACTCAGAAGTGTCTCCAGTTCACAGTCCGTGAAGTTCCTCTTTTTTCCACGTTTCGACATGATTTGCAATAGAGCAAAGACGACATTCCTAACGTGCAGGGCATATTTAAATGAATTTGCATATTTATATGGAGGCGTGTCAAAGGCGGAGTCGGCCACTCTGTCATGTGCGCTCAATTCCACGTTGATTGTGATGTACAAAAGCAATGTGCGTGGATACCGGCGTATGCACAGTTTGATACATCTGGATTTTTTCGTGCGTACGCAGATTTCTGGATTTGACCGTGCGGCACTTTTCAGTAAGAAATCCGCGCAAGTCTTTGTACATGAGGCCCCAGGTGAGCAGAAACAGGTGTGAAAAGGAATCAGATTCATATTAGATTTTTCACAAAGATAAGCAGATTCAGGTTCTACATAAAGGGGGATGATGATGAAGAAATTGATACAACTTTGGTACATTCACCGCTGTAAAAAAATAAATAAGTAAAATAAGACAACAGTACTTGTACTGCATATTTTTTCCTGAAAATTTCTGACACTAATACTTTGTACAGTATTTGTTTTTGATCCTGAGAAAGCTAGAACAAACAACGACGGAGGCTTTTTATCCGGGGTCGTTTCCATGACTGGTTTTGGAATCACGGAATATGTTTTTACTTTGTCATAGGGCCAAAAAGCTTGGTGGTTAGTGCCATGGTCTTGTAATCCTGAGGTTGTGGGTTCAAGCCCAGGTTGCGTCAGGAAGGGCATCCGGCGTAAAACATTTGCCAAATATTTCATGTGAATGGTTGGATCTGGGGAGTGGGCGAGTGGCTTGTCCTGTTCGGGTGGCCCTGGGGACTCTGGGCCCGGGTCCTTCTTGGGGTCTTGGGCTTTGATCGCCCCTTCGTCTGCCTCTGGGGGGACAGATCTCTGATGCTTCACAGTCGCTGCTGAATGTTCTATTGGAGGAACCTTATTCACTTATGCATGCTCACAACCACACACAAATGGATGTAGGGATGTATATGTAGATATCATATGCAGATATGTAGATGGATATGTGATATGAATGCATATATATGTATACTGTATATATATTTGTAGGTATGGGTTTATTTATAGAAATCTACTGCAATGTCATGATTATTATTAGTCTTTATGCATGTATGTTTCGTTGCTGTGTTCTGTCATGTGCTTTGCAGGATTGCGGACGGAGGTTGGGTGTGTTTGCCTTGTGCTCTTTTTGTGGATAATTGTTGTTTTGTTGTCTTACTTTCTATCTTTTCTTTCTCTCTATTAAAATAAATAAATAATACATATCGGTGTGAGAGGATGGCTATAAGGTGAGAAGGGAGGCCATCTATAAATGGAAGAAAAAAAAAGGAAGGGCATCCGGCGTAAAACACTTGCCAAATATTTCATGTGAGTTCGCTCACTGTGGTGACCCCTGAAGAAGAGAGCAGACGAAAAAAACTTGTTCTTCTATCAGGGAAAAAATAATAATAATTTGAAGTGTTGTGGTCAGTGGCTGTTTTCTCCACCCAGGGTGGCATCCCAACTGTAACTTCACGTGTGCATTCTCCTAAACTTGGCTGTGTACAGTAAGTGTGTGTGTTTCCCTAGATGGGTGAAGGTGTGAAGGACTCTCGTAAAGGAATGTGTGCCAACCATTTGAGCTCCATAGCAGGTTTTCTCAAGGTGAGTCTGAATCAAATGACAGTGAAGAAAGCAAACACTCAACCCTTACTTTAAACTTTAAATAAGTCCCAGTTTGTTTTTCGCCTTCAACCTTGTATGTGTGCTCACAGGGAGCCCATGTAACTATAAACGCTCGCTCAGAGGAAGATGTGGAGCCGGAAACCATCTTGGCCAAAGTGGGCAAAGCGTCTGGAGCTAACTTCAATTTTCACAAACAAAAACAGTATACAGAGCCATCCAAAGGACCTGTGGTGAGAGGACACAGAGACACTTTACCAGACAAATGCACTATTACATTTATAGAGGAATACAAACAATTAGTAACAATGCACCATGTTAGTTTGTTCCTGCACCACTGCATAAAATGTGTTTCTAAATTAAAGAATGTGAAAAGCCTAAAAAGGAAGAAGTCTTAGACTACATTCCTTTTGGATCTAAATCTGCATCAGTTGTACCAATAGGATGAAAGCGATGAAAATAAATTCCTTGATTTATGCCTAACCCCAAAGCATGGTAGCACTTCTGTCAGACTTTTGCATATTTCCTTTGAGATGTTATGACCTAAAGATTTACATGGCTGTAAGAAAGGAATAGAACATGAGCTCCTTATTTACCTTATACCATGGTATACATAGCATAGTCTCCATTAGCATTAGATTTATTAGTCATGTAAAAAAATTGTGTAAAATGAACAATAGCATATTTGCAATGTCACACATTATACACCTCACATTGTAGCTCTAGATGTCATTGCTTATCTTTCATATCTGTCTCATTAATTCAATTCAATTCAAAAATACTTTATTAATCTCAAAGGGAAATTAAATGTTGTTGTAGCTCACTACCCTCGTTTCATTAAGATATGTTATAGATACTGATCAAAGAAGTCAAAGTCAAAGTCAAAGTCAACTTTATTGTCAGATCTGCAATATGTACTGTACAGGACATACACAGGACCGAAATTGCGTTTCTCTCAGTCCCTCGGTGCAACAGTAAACATCTAAACATTGAAACACTGAAACATATAATAATAGACATAAGCATAAAATAGTAAAACTAATACTGTCCTGAGTTTTTGCATACTAGTATAAAAAAAGAGTATAAAAAGTATAACTAAAATAAACTAAAGGTTTCTAGCATTGACATTTGCAAAGTGGCAAAGCAGCGTATGAGTTAATGTACACAGTATATGTATGAGGTAGTAGTTGATGTTGTTATAGAGGCAAAAAGTGGCATATGCAGTAAGGCACATTGGGCATCCCTAAATAAGACCGTTCAGAGCACACTGTATATGTACCAGCAGTGGTGTAGATATTAGAGTAGTGTAAATGTAAACAGTAGTAATTACATGTAAGCAGTAGTAATAAAAGTAAACAGTATTAATAAATGTAAACAGAGAATGTAAACAGTATTATGATTATAGGCAGTGATGTAATAGATGGCTGATGGCTGTAGGCAGGAAGGATCTCTTGTAAAGGTCCGGCCCACAGTGTATCCGAAGAAACTAGCTACAGAGGCCGTTCAAACCGTCCATAGGCTGGTGTCTCAGTACCTCCAGGCAGCAGGACCCCCCGAATGCTGGGCAGAACTCCTGCAGAGCCATCTCAAGTACAAAGTACCTGAGCAGAGACCACTCCTCCCAGCAGCCTGCCGAGCTCCTTGTTGCTGTGAACAGTCGGCTGCACGTGCCAGGGGACAATGTCTGTCTGCTGTCAAGCTGGGTTTCCTGCCAACTCCAGGATATCAGTGGTCAGGCACCCGAGCACAGCCGGCAAGGAGACGGGAATGCATCTACGGCACCTCCTTTTCAACTCATTTTAGATTTGGGGCTGGAGCTGAAATATTATTTGAGTTTTTGAGGTGTTGATCAGCAGCTCCCAGTTGTAAAAAAAAAAAACACCTTGTTGTTATGGTTACACATCATAACAAATAGTATCCAAAACCAAAAAAGTTTCAGTAAAAATCCTTCCAGCTGCGCAACATCCAATACTACAGGAAACAATCATTACAAAAAAGTGAGTTACATCCAGAAAAAGAGGAATTAAAGTTTCCAAAAGCAAAACATCTGAATGAATGTAACACAGATACTCCAACATGCAGCCACCCCGAGCGGCGCAATAGACTATATGCCACGGACATCCGTTCCAGCACCTCCACAGTCATTGCACAGACGGTGCACTTCCGGTTAGTGGGAAAGACACAAACATAAATGACTAAATACAATTAATAAAACATCTGCATACACACCAATAATAACTCTATACACATATAAATCCATGTAAAATTATGGCGACGTTCCCCCTACGGATAGCCGCGATACATTTTCGCCGAACCCCCCCGCAGAACAGCTGTTCCCACCGGTGGGCGGACACAACAGAACTCACTTGTAGTGCCGGTAGTGCGTGGCCGCGTCCCGTTTTGAGTCGTTGTCATGGTCTGCTACTAGGAGCTAACGCTAACAACAACGGAGGTGGATGGGAACCGGAAGTGGCGGATGTGGGTTATATTTTACCGGAAGTACGTCACGACCCCCCATGGCAGACAGTCTATTCTAGAGCTTCTAGAGCTTCATGTCACTGGCAGAGTCCTTTTTGTTCATCGTGCATAGTGAAATCTATTTTTGAACCACATTCTCAGCTTCTCTCTGTTCATCCAACAGGGCTCTGTGTATCAAAAAGTAAATGCAGTGAAGGAAATTCAACAGATCAACAAGGACGACTTCTGGGTCCAGACTCAGGTTTCTTAACGCGAGCCACCATCCAAACCTAAAAAAGGACAATTAACTGTTTTGTTCAACTTAAACCTAACTACGTTTTATTTCAGAGGGATGAAGAAGTGCGTCGACGGGAGGAGACCAAGAGAGCAGATCAGGAGAAGCAGAAACTGGAGAAGGAGAGGAGGGAGCTGGATGAGAAGCAGGCCAAGGAGAGGGAGAGGATAGCAAAGGAGAGAACTCGGCAGATTGAACAGGAGAAGTGAGTTAAACCTACATAAATGTGCACATGGTAAGGTGAGAGAAACCAAGGTGTCATGTGTGTGCTTGTATGACAGGCTGCTTCAGAAAAAGAGGGAGGAAGAGGAAAGAGAAAAGGAGCAGACGCAACAGGTAAAGGGATGAATAAATTCTGCACTTTTGAAATTTAGGAGTTTTATTTTTATAGGTCCTAAAGAGTAACACATTTGTTGCATTTATGGTTCATATCAGGTGCTTTTGGACTACAGGACATCACATACAGCAGATTTTATGATGGTTGAAGCCACTTGCTTTGCAAGAACTATCTCAGCAATTTGGTTGATCTGATGTAGAGCAGTGATAAATTGAATGTAAAATACACATTGAAGTTTAAAAATCAACTCTGATGAACTATGTGAGGATCATGATGCTTACGAGCACATATTATGTTTACTTTGTACTGTACTTCTTTTAAAAAGTAGGTCTGCTGCTACATGTTGCATTGCACTGTTTAGGTGGAGTTTCTAGACTATTTAAAATGATGTATTAGTTGGCACAAAGACAAGACACTGATCTGATACTGTGACCATATAGGTGGTAAAAATGAGTTTTATAAGAATGTTGTTGTAGTCAGTACCTGAGTTATGAGAGCGTTTTCATCTGTGCAGAGAATTTCTGTTAAAAAGTGTAAGCGTGTCCTACTTTTCCCCTTGAAATAACTGAAAACACACACACACAAGCCTCATGTGTTTGACTCTCAAGGAGAGAAATCCAGTTGAAAGTCTGTTTGAAACACACAAAACTTTACGAATGCTTGTTCAAATAAATATGCCAGTCTTGGAGTTCTTTGTTTAATTGTGACATAAATTGACAAGATCAAAATGTCTTAAAAATTGGAATAGTCACTGTATCTGAGGAAAGGTAGATGCTTTCAGACCACACGAGGATCCCGTTGCAGTCTTCATAACCATTTGGATCATACAACACCTTTCTCTGAATGTTTGCAGTGTTCCTTCAAGCTCTGCTTTGGAAAGGAAAGACCCACGACAAACAGCTTTTCATTGTTGCTTTTGGTAAACAAGACTTAGTGGCTGTGTGGATGGTTGGCAGTTTAACCTGGCAGTGCAAAGCAAACGCTTTAGTTCTTACAACCCTCAAAAAGTCCATGTAACTATTTGATCTAAATGCACCCAAGTATTTCAGGTTATGCATTTAGCAGCTGGTGATTTCTGGGATTTTTATGTCTGCTGTTAAGTTACAACACAGTAAATATTTTTATGACTGATCATCTCTGGGGTTACCTCCTAACTTTCATTTAGGGGATACATTTCTTCCTTATTACTCATCATTTCTTCGTACAAGGTCATGTGCCGGTGAACCATTGTCCTTTGTTACTTGATTGCTTTCCCCTTTTAAGAAGCTTTTTCCTTAGTGAGATGGTTCAAAGATATGTTATCTAATGTAATATATCCGTGTTTTAGATTTATATTTTAATGTAAATAATATAATTTAACAATATGTGCCTGTTTTAGAACCAGCAGGAAAATATGAGCAAGATAACAGGAATCAACTCTGTTGCATCTGTGCAAAAAGCTAATGTGAGTATGTTTGACTAATTGGAATTCACATCAAAATCTGAACGTTATGCACCATAACTCATGTTCCCTGAAGGAAGGGAACGAGGTGCAACACTATTGCTATGGGAAATTGCGCCCCGCACGATTACCTGAAGGAATACAATCACGCCTTAACGGGCATGCCTTCCCGGAGGACCTCAGCCTGTTTACGCCTCTGTTCTAGCCTGGTCTGAATTCGGTCCAGAGCTCTTCCAAACAGTGCCGTCGGTTCTATCGAGTGGTACAGAAAATGAATCCACTGACCCTCCGGGAGGTCTGTCAGAGTCATCCACAGATGACGTGGGGTGATGACCACCTCAGCAATGCATCTGCCTTGTGCGATGGCTGCTGTCCCCATCATGCGGAGCACAAAGTCTGTTGCCCTGCGGGCTTCTTCCAGCACTTCAGTGGCAGCCTGCTTGTCTGTCGTCACCTGGAGCTCCTGTAGTTTTTCAGCCAGGTACGCCTGCATCATCGTGGACGCGTTCATCGCGTGCGCCGCGAGGCCCTGAGCCCTGTAACACTTCTCGAGCTGAGTAGCTGAGGCTCGACAGGCTTTACTGGGCAAAATCGGTTTTGTTCCAAAAGATCTTGGGGCCAAATGAGATGCAAGCGTGTCCTCCAGTTGGCTATCCCCGCTGCCTACATTCCAGCCACGTCCAGGAACTGTGAGAGTGGGAGCAGCATGGGAGCTCTGGGTTCGGTCCAGGTGCGAGTCAGTACTGTGAGGAAATCCGGGAAGATGGGCATCCTGTGCCTCGTTGTAGATTGCTGCTTGGCATAAAATTAATTTCCTACCAACCTCGTGACGTTGACGGGGTGGAGGTTCTGGCCAAGGGATCTCTAGTGCGTCCGCCTGCGGCACAAGTCGAACAGAGCAGGGATCGATCGAGGTGTCAGTCTCCGGGAGCACTGGCGCCGGGTTCTGAGAGAGGTCCTCCTCCTCTCCGTCGTACTCGTTGTTAGCTTCGTCACCAGAAATTTCATCTGAGGCTGTTAGCGAGATCTCATCCGCGTTCATCATGCCTTGAGTGTCAAATTCGGCTGTCGAGTCCCCAACGGGGGCCGCCAAGTCTGGGCTGTCGCCCCATTCGACTCGAGTACTGTCCTCCAAATCCATGCTCTCGAGCTCCGACGTGGGAGTGAGAGCCTCATTGAGGTCCGGGTCTGTTGGCGCCGTAGCTGCGCCCATGGTTTTGGCCATGAAGTCCACCCGGTGCCTCCTCACCGCCTCCAGCATCTGGCTGCAGTGTGGGCAGGAGTCGGGCGCGTCCAGCACCATTTTTGCGTGCAGCATACCCAGGCAGACAGGACAGGCCTCATGGGTGTCTGTCGCCGAAAGGGAAAAACTGTAACCGCTGGGGCAGGCGCGCGAGGTTGGGCTCACCGTCCTACTAGCCTTTTTCGTAAATCTTGGCTTTCGCTTTCTTTTCTCTGGAGCCATGTCTGAGAAAAAACAAGCAAGTCTTTTCAAAATTTCTTTCTGAGACGTCTCCTCCGTCGCGTCGCTTTCGCTGGTTAGCCTGCTACGACTTTAGCAGTGTAGCGATGTGACGCAGTTAGCGCCGTCGAGCGAAGCAGTCTGCGGAGAGAAGAGAAGAAAATTTTTGGGGTTAAGGAAAAATGTGCCGGACCAGCTTTCGCCAGCCCAGCAATACGCAGGAAATTTCTCTGTACGCTCAGCGTAGGGAGCGAGCTCACCTCTGGTCGAGCGATGTACAACAGAGAAGTCCCACGAAGAGAAGAGAAGTTCAGGTTTAAGCGAGGTGAAGGGCAAAAAGAGAAAGTAGGATGGGCGTCCGTGTCTTAAGTACCCAGAGGGCGGGGTCTCTGGGGTGACGCTGACGCCTCCGGCCACTAAAGCGTGATTGTATTCCTTCTGGTAATCGCACGGGGGCGCTATTTCCTATAGCAATAGTGTTGCACCGAGTGACTGACTGATACGGGAACCACCTTTAATTTATTCAATAATCTTTATTATCAGCATTCTTCCATGCATAGTAGTAAAATCATCTTAACAGGTGTGTTAGGATATCATCACCTCTGCTGTTTCAGTATAGAAATGTTTCTTTATGGAAATTTAGTTTTAACTTGCTGTTGTACCCCTTTAAACATTCTCTTTTATACACAGGAGGCAAAGTCGCTGATTTCTCAGAGATCATTCAATCCCAGAGATATATTTAAGCAGAAGGAGCAGAGCATGGAGATCACCAACTGGTCTGGTGCATCCAGACCTGGTAATAAACAACACAACAACACTAGATGTAAACAATATGCGATGGAAGCAATGGTTCATGCATTCATGTTTTCACCCTCAGGGAAGCTGCAGAGCCCGTTTCTATCCCAGAAATCCTTTGAGAGGGAAATCCCTGTGAAGCCGCCGAGTTCAGTGTCATCTGCTGCTGCAGATTCATTCCTCAACCCCCAGCCTCTGGTCTCACCTCCCCCCCAGCCTCTGGTCTCACCTCCCCCCCAGCCTCTGGTCTCACCTGTCCCTCAGCCTCTGGTCTCACCTGTCCCTCAGATTCTAGTCTCATCTGTCCCTCAACCTCCAGTCTCACCTGTCCGATCCGTCTCACCTGTGCTGTATCGATCCCATGCTGCAGCTTCCTCTCCTACACAACCACAAAGCAGAGGTTCAGATATACTTCTAATATAATATGTGTTAGGGAATGAGCGGAAACTGAAACCCTACACTAATCTTCATGCTTTTTAAACAAAGATCCTTTTCTTCATCAATACAAAAACACAACTCAAACTATTTTAAACAAAATGTTAACTCAAATGCAGAAATGCTGTGTCATTTGGCCACATTAATGAGATCAATATAAGGCAAATGAAAGTTCTTAGCCTGGCTAATAATCATCAATTTATTTTAAATTATTTACCGGTATCCTTGATCCTGTGGTACTTGTACCTGTCTGCAGCTGTCACTTGGTGAGAGTGGGGATACTGATAGATTCCCAATCAATTACAGGAACTCTACTCAACTGTAGCTTGTTTTCTTTCTTTTTTACACAGCTTACTAAAAGGCATCATCTCACAATTACCCAATTTCACAATCAAAGTGTATAATCGTGATGGATTAGTATTATTCATCCAAACATTATCTGCTGCTTGTACCTGATTCGGGTCACGGGGGCAGCAGAAAGGAGGCCCCAAACATCTTTTTATAGCCCCATTTTCCAGCTGTCCTAGAAGAATTTTAAGGCCTTTGGTCTGTCCCAGGGTCTCCTTTGAGTTAGACATGCCCAGAACAGCTCCTTAAGAAGGCATCCAGGGAGCATCCTTACCAGATGGTCAAACCACCTCAATGGGCTCCTCCTGATGTGGAGGAGCAGCGGCTACCAGATAACTGAATATGTCAGCCTTTCTCTAAGGGAGATCAGCCACCCTGTCAAGAAAACTCATCTCCACTGCCCACATTCTCCTTCTTTATGTCACTACCCAGAATTTATGGCCTTCAGTGGTGAGGGTAGGAACGCAGACCAACTGGTACACAGATGAGCTTTGCTTGTGTCTATAACTGGACTGGCACAAAGTCCACAATACTGCAGAAGCCACACAGATTTGTCCATCGGTATCACACCCCATTTCATCCATCCATCCATTTTCTTCCGCTTATCCGGGGTCGGGTCGCGGGGGTAGCAGCCTAAGTAGGGAGGCCCAGACTTCCCTCTCCCCAGCCACTTGGAGCAGCTCCTCTGGGGGAATCCCAAGGCGTTCCCAGGCCAGCCGAGAAACATAGTCCCTCCAGCGTGTCCTGGGTCTTCCTCTGGGTCTCCTCCCGGTGGGACATGCCCGGAACACCTCACCAGGGAGGCGTCCAGGAGGCATCCTAACCAGATGCCCGAGCCACCTCAACTGGCTCCTCTCGATGTGGAGAAGCAGCGGCTCTACTCCGAGTCCCTCCCGGATGACTGAGCTTCTCACCCTATCTCTAAGGGAGAGTCCAGACACCCTGCGGAGAAAACTCATTTCAGCCGCTTGTATCCGAGATCTCGTTCTTTCGGTCACAACCCAAAGCTCATGACCATAGATGAGGGTGGGAACGTAGATCGATCGGTAAATTGAGAGCTTTGCCTTTTGACTCAGCTCTCTCTTCACCACGACAGAC
>JBBPBX010058104.1:0-22208 GCA_038048925.1 Garcialebias charrua
GACCTTAGCGAGTTTCCACTTGTTTCTAGGCGCTGTGTCATCTTGCGCGATCACTATGTCGTTGACTTTAGCATTTCTCCTTGTTCTTTGCCATTTAGTCTTTGCTGTAGTCTCACGTCTGAATTTCCTGCATTTCATACAGCTGTAGATATAGGAGTCTACTGCTCGACTACATCCAAGTATCCAAATGCTGTTTGCTCTTAGCTCATTTATTGTCATGCCCCGACCTTGATGTTTCACTCGCTGATGATAGTGATCAATCAGCAACCTTGTGACATGGCTGGTCTTTGGTAAAATAGCTGGATACTTGACGTGTGGATGTATCGTAGCTTGCTCTAATCTACCTCCCACTCGGAGGACTCCTTTGTGGTCCAGGAAGGGATTGAGTCGATAGAGTCTGTTTATCTTGTCTTCAGTTAACTCTTTTCGGGACTGAAGTTCCTTGATTTCTTTGGAGAAGGCTGACCCTTGTACCATGGTTATGATTCTAAGTTCAGCTTCTTGTCTTTCTTCAAGACTTGTGGCTTCATGGGTTTTTCTTTGCTTCTAGACTTTAAACAGAACTATGGATTCACCCACATAACATCAAGTCCTCATTATCCACAGTCAAATGGGGCTGCAGAAAGAGCAGTCCAAACAGCCAAGTACATCCTTAGACAACCTGACCCCTGCTTGGCTTTAATGAGCTATCGCTCTACACCAATCACAGCAACCGGCGCGAGTCCAGCGCAGCTTATGACAGGACGCCAAATCCGTACCACCGTTCCAGCTCTAGAAAAGACATTGTTGCCCTGTCCAGTCAATCAGGACGTGGTGTATCAAAAGGATGCTGCAGCTAAAGACTCTTATAAATTCTTCTACAACCGAAGACATTCAGCTCGTCCACTTCCTGAGCTGCAACCAGGTCAGGAGGTTAAAGTGAAGCTGGATGGAGACCAAGGATGGACGACGCCAGCCAAAGTCATCTGTAAGACCAGAGAGCCAAGATCCTACTTGGTGGAGATGGCCAACGGGAAGGTGACCCGCCGAAACAGACGACACCTTCAGGCGGTCCCAGGGACAGCGGATACAGATGAGCAACACACTGTTCCAGCTACACCACAGCAGGATTGTACAACTACAGAAGTGGTGACTCCCCAGGAACCACCAGCAAGGCAGCCATCTCCAGATCCTGTTCCAGGCTCTCCCATTGGGTTAACAACACCCGTGAGAGTGACTTCAAGAGGGAGGGAGATAAAAGTGCCACTTAGATTTAGAGACTAGAGACTCATATTAAAAGGGCAGAATAATCCCTTGTGATGTCCTGTATTCTGAAAACGCTGTTCCTGTATGTTCATAATACAAAGAGAGTGTGAGAAAAAAAAAAGTTTAAAGAGTTTCAAATCCCTGTATTGATGTTAAAGTAATGTAGTTTAATGTTATGGGTTCAAATCATAACGAAAAGGGTTACTTTAGTTATGTTCTATTACAGGCACTGAGAAGGAATTTTTATTTATTTTGTTTGCGCCTTGCTAGCTTTATTTTATTCCTTAAAACAAGAAAAGAGGGGAGATGTTGTGAGATTTACCTTTGTGTCCTAGTGAGGCTACCATAGAGTGGTTGCCGGAGCGGGAGGAGAGCTAGGGTGGGGGCTATTATTAGAACGCTCTTGACATGTACGCACGCGCCTGCTGTTCAACAATAAAAGTAGTTTACTCCCAGTGATACTGTGTCCCAGCGCCTCATCTCATGACAGATATTTAAAGGTAATGCATTATTTTGAGCTCTATACATAACTGATAAAATATTATAGTCTACCAAATCATGGAACTTCAGTAATTTTAGTTGATAAAATAATGTACTTGATGGATGACGGTAATGCTTTCTAGTGATAATTCTTACAGCTCTTTTCTGTAATACAAAAATAGGCTTTGTGATTGTTTTACACGCATTCCCCCAAACATCAATACAATAGATTAAGTGTGGAACAATGATTGTGTTATACAACAAATACAGAGCTTTATCATTCAATAGGTCTCTGACTTTGTACAGTACTGCTATCGATTTAGCTATTTTTATTCTTACAGAATTTATGTGTTGTTTCCATGTCAGTTTGTCATCAATGATAACACCCAAAAACTTCACCTCATTCACTCTACAAATCTCAACATCCTCAATTTTGAGTGGAACATCGACAGTTTTCTTTCTATTACCGAATATCATGTAATTAGTTTTCTCTAGATTTAATGATAATTTATTTATTTTAAACCAAGTTTGTATCTTGACAAATTCTGTCTTTATCAATTCTAACATTTGTTCTATATCTTCACCTGAACAGAAAAAAGTGGTATCATCAGCGAAAAGTACACATTTAAGGAGTCCTGACACATTTACCAAGTCATTCACATATAAAATAAAAAGCTTTGGTCCAAGTACAGAGCCTTGAGGAACTCCACATGTGATATTACAGAGGTCAGATCTTACATCATTTATTTGTACAAATTGTTTCCTATTTTTTAAGTAGCTAGATACCCACTGTAATGCTGGTCCTCTAATACCATATTTGTTCAGTTTTTCAAGGAGAATGGTGTGATCAATAGTATCGAATGCTTTTTTTAAATCAACAAAGATACTGATACAGTGTTGTTTTTGATCGACAGCAGTAGTTATTTGTTCCATTAATTCCATGAGAGCCATTGATGTAGAGTTTTTTGATCTAAACCCATACTGACTGCTGCTTAGAATATTTTGTTTATCTATAAATTGGTCTAGTCTGTTTACAAATAGTTTTTCAAGAATTTTTGAAAACTGTGGTAACAAGGATATAGGTCTATAATTGTTGAATACACATTTATCACCATTTTTAAAAAGAGGAACGACCTTAGCTACTTTCATATTATCTGGAAAAATTCCTGTTGAAAATGATAAGTTACATATGTATGTGAACGGCTCAATAACATGACTCATTATGTCCTTTACAAACATCATATCCATGTCCACCCAGTCTTTCGATCTCTTGTCTGTAAGATGTTTTACTACATTCATTATTTCCTCTTTGTTAGTTCCATTTAGGAAAATACTATTTGCACAACCTGTAATTGAGTGGATCATATTTTTATCTACTTTTGGTATCTTAGCTGCAAGGCTTGATCCAACATTCACGAAATATTGATTAAATCCATTTACAATTTCATTTTCATCATGAACTTCATCGTTGTCTTTTACAAAATATTTTGAAATACCAGTTTTTGCTTTATGATTCTTCAGTACACCATTCATTACTCGCCATGTTGCTTTCATATCACCATTAGTTTTATCTAATAATAATAAAGTGAGCAACACCCAAATAGTTATCATTGCTAGCAGAAGTCCAGTGATCGCATGTGAGTGCAGGTACGGTGCTTTCGCTAACAGCGTTAGCAAGCGGAAACCGGAAGTGAGGTCGGCATCCGGGGGGAGCTTTTCAAAATAATCGTTGCGTTATTTTATTTTAACGCGTCATAATAAATAAAATAACGCAAATAATTAACGCGCTAATTTCGACACCATTAATATATATATATATATATGTATGTATATATATATCGTATGTATGTATGTATATATATATCGCGATATCTCCAATATCAATGAAAAAATGATTCAAAATTGATAAAAAAATGTCAACGCTAAATTTGAACAAACTTAAATATTTTATTTTAACCATCAATTGCACACATAAATAAAAAGTACTTCAAGCAAAAAGGAAGAATAAATAATTTAAACTTAAAAAGGTGCTCTTGTGCTTTTAACATTTAAAAAAATGTTAAATCAAAACATTTAAGGCCTTTAAAATACAAAAACAAAAGTGTAAACAGTGGCCATAAAATTTACTGACCCAGAACAGTCACAGGTAACAACTCTAAACTATTTGCATGTGCTGGTAATTTTTAACAACAAACCACAAAATGTGCACAAGTTTCAAACTGTGCCAAGTTCAGGCAATGTCTGCAAAACCTCTGAACAAGAACAGATTTATCACAGTACTGCAGTAAATGTGAGCCTCTGTGTACTGTATCCGGTTTTATTGTGAAAGGGTCAGGGGGTTGTTTCCGGGTTCACGAAGACGTTCTCTAAGTTGCTCTACAAAGTGTCGCATTGAATCCTTGTGTAAAAACACGACAGCCTCCACTCAGAAACGTGAACCGAGAGGTGGAGACATTATTAAATCAGCTGTATCGCTAAAGACACGGTCAGTCTCAGCTGTGGAAGAAGACGGCTAACGCGTTAGCCATCTTGTTAGCCGCTAAGGACCGTGTCTTTAGCGATA
The DNA here is from genome assembly GCA_038048925.1 of Garcialebias charrua. Lineage (NCBI taxonomy): Eukaryota > Metazoa > Chordata > Actinopteri > Cyprinodontiformes > Rivulidae > Garcialebias > Garcialebias charrua. The sequence continues at coordinate 4,289 of JBBPBX010058104.1, forward strand.
ATGATAAAATGCTGATTTAATAATGTCTCCACCTCTCTCTGCGGTGCACGCATGACTAAATGAGCTCAGACCCGTGGTTTGTTTTAAGGAAGCAGCAGCTGTAAAAACACTCGGTTCTGCCGTTTCACGGTTCATGCTCCACTCCGCTGTTTAAATGGTGAAAAAGATTCGTAGTTCAGACCTTTCTTCGGGACTATTTTCAGCATCGTCTACAAAAACATTTTTTATGCCCTCATCTGACAATTTAATCCAAACTAGCTCAGAAAGAACATTGTTTTCCCCCTCAGCAGCTGGCAGCGCTCTTCATATCTGCCGTGTTTACATGTTGTGCTGAAAGTCTCGCGCGCGGCTCCTGCAGCCTGCAGGAAGGAGGGGGGCGAGTGGGGGCCCGCGCAACAGCAGGAGGATCCTCGATATACACGATATAGCCCTTTTAACCATCGTACCGGTACATTTAAAATATCGCGATACATCGAGCATATTCGATATATCGCCCACCCCTAGTTATAACACACCTGTTTATTACAACACCTGGTTATAACACACCTGTTTATTACAACACCTGGTTATAACACACCTGTTTATTACAACACCTGGTTATAACACACCTGTTTATTACAACACCTGGTTATAACACACCTGTTATTACAACACCTGGTTATAACACACCTGTTTATTACAACACCTGGTTATAACACACCTGTTATTACAACACCTGGTTATAACACACCTGTTTATTACAACACCTGGTTAATACAACACCTGGTTAATACCACATCTGTTTATTACAACACCTCGTTAATACCACATCTGTTTATTACAACACCTGGTTAATACCACATCTGTTTATTACAACACCTGGTTAATACCACATCTGTTTATTACAACACCTGGTTAATACCACATATGTTTATTACAACACCTGGTTAATACCACATCTGTTTATTACAACACCTGGTTATAACACATCTGTTTATTACAACACCTGGTTAATACCACATCTGTTTATTACAACACCTGGTTAATACCACATCTGTTTATTACAACACCTGATATACACACCTGTTTATTACAACACCTGATTATACCACATCTGTTTATTACAACACCTAGTTATACTACACCTGTTTATTACAACACTTGGTTATACCACACCTGTTTATTACAACACCTAATTAATACCACACCTGTTTATTACAACACCTGGTTAATACATCTGTTTATTACAACACCTGGTTATACCACACCTGTTTATTACAACACCTGGTTAATACCACATCTGTTTATTACAACACCTGGTTATACATCAGTTAATTACAACACCTGATTATACCACACCTGTTTAGTACAACACCTGATTAATACCACATCTGTTTATTACAACACCTGATTATACACACCTGTTTATTACAACACCTGATTATACCACATCTGTTTATTACAACACCTAGTTATACTACACCTGTTTATTACAACACCTGGTTATACCACATCTGTTTATTACAACACCTGGTTATACCACATCTGTTTATTACAACACCTGGTTATACCACATCTGTTTATTGCAACACCTAATTAATGCCACACCTGTTTAATGCCACACCTGGTTAATGCCACACCTGGTTATAACACACCTGTTTATTACAACACCTGGTTATAACACACCTGTTATTACAACACCTGGTTATAACACACCTGTTTATTACAACACCTGGTTAATACAACACCTGGTTAATACCACATCTGTTTATTACAACACCTCGTTAATACCACATCTGTTTATTACAACACCTGGTTAATATCTGTTTATTACAACACCTGGTTAATACCACATCTGTTTATTACAACACCTGGTTAATACCACATCTGTTTATTACAACACCTGGTTAATACCACATCTGTTTATTACAACACCTGGTTAATACAACACCTGGTTAATACCACATCTGTTTATTACAACACCTCGTTAATACCACATCTGTTTATTACAACACCTGGTTAATATCTGTTTATTACAACACCTGGTTAATACCACATCTGTTTATTACAACACCTGGTTAATACCACATCTGTTTATTACAACACCTGGTTAATACCACATCTGTTTATTACAACACCTGGTTAATACCACATCTGTTTATTACAACACCTAATTATTACCACACCTGTTTATTACAACACCTGGTTATACATCAGTTAATTACAACACCTGATTATACCACATCTGTTTATTACAACACCTGGTTATAACACATCTGTTTATTACAACACCTGGTTAATACCACATCTGTTTATTACAACACCTGATATACACACCTGTTTATTACAACACCTGATTATACCACATCTGTTTATTACAACACCTAGTTATACTACATCTGTTTATTACAACACCTAGTTATACTACACCTGTTTATTACAACACCTGGTTATAACACATCTGTTTATTACAACACCTGGTTAATACCACATCTGTTTATTACAACACCTGGTTAATACCACATCTGTTTATTACAACTCCTGGTTAATACCACATCTGTTTATTACAACACCTGGTTATACATCAGTTAATTACAACACCTGATTATACCACACCTGTTTAGTACAACACCTGATTAATACCACATCTGTTTATTACAACACCTGATTATACACACCTGTTTATTACAACACCTGATTATACCACATCTGTTTATTACAACACCTAGTTATACTACACCTGTTTATTACAACACCTGGTTATACCACATCTGTTTATTACAACACCTGGTTATACCACATCTGTTTTTTACAACACCTGGTTATACCACATCTGTTTATTGCAACACCTAATTAATGCCACACCTGTTTAATGCCACACCTGTTTAATGCCACACGTGTTTAATGCCACACATGTTTAATGCCACACATGTTTAATGCCACACCTGGTTAATGCCACACCTGGTTAATGCCACACCTGGTTAATGCCACACCTGGTTAATGCCACACCTGGTTAATGCCACACCTGGTTAATGCCACACCCGGTTAATGCTACACCCGGTTAATGCCACACCCGGTTAATGCCACACCCGGTTAATGCCACACCTGGTTAATGCCACACCTGTTTATTGCCACACCTGGTTAATGCCACACCTGTTTATTGCCACACCTGGTTAATGCCACACCTGTTTATTGCCACACCTGTTTATTGCCACACCTGTTTATTGCCACACCTGTTTATTACAACACCTGATTAATACCACACCTGGTTAATACCACATCTGATTAATACCACACCTGATTACCTGTAATACCACACCTGATTAATACCACATCTGTTTATTACAATTCCTGGTTAATACCACACCTGGTTTATACCACACCTGTTTATTACAACACCTGGTTAATACCACACCTGCTTATTACAACACCTGGTTAATACCACACCTGCTTATTACAACACCTGGTTAATACCACACCTGTTTATTACAACACCTGGTTAATACCACACCTGTTTATTACAACACCTGGTTAATACCACACCTGTTTATTACAACACCTGTTTATTACAACACCTGTTTATTACAACACTTGGTTAATACCACACCTGTTTATTACAACACCTAATTATTACCACACCTGTTTATTACAATACCTGTTTATTACAACACCTGTTTATTACAACACCTGTTTATTACAACACTTGGTTATACCACACCTGTTTATTACAACACCTAATTAATACCACACCTGTTTATTACAACACCTGGTTAATACATCTGTTTATTACAACACCTGGTTATACCACACCTGTTTATTACAACACCTAATTAATACCACACCAGTTTATTACAACACCTGGTTAATACCACACCTGTTTATTACAACACCTGTTTATTACAACACTTGGTTAATACCACACCTGTTTATTACCACACCTGTTTATTACCACACCTGTTTATTACAACACCTGTTTATTACAACACTTGGTTATACCACACCTGTTTATTACAACACTTGGTTATACCACACCTGTTTATTACAACACCTAATTAATACCACACCTGTTTATTACAACACCTGGTTAATACATCTGTTTATTACAACACCTGGTTATACCACACCTGTTTATTACAACACCCGGTTAATACCACACCTGTTTATTACTACACCTGGTTTATACCACACCTGTTTATTACAACACCTGGTTAATACCACACCTGTTTATTACAACACCTGGTTAATACCACACCTGCTTATTACAACACCTGGTTAATACCACACCTGCTTATTACAACACCTGGTTAATACCACACCTGTTTATTACAACACCTGGTTAATACCACACCTGTTTATTACAACACCTGGTTAATACCACATCTGTTTATTACAACACCTGGTTAATACCACATCTGTTTATTACAACACCTGGTTAATACCACATCTATTTATTACAACACCTGGTTATACATCAGTTTATTACAACACCTAATTAATACCACATCTGTTTATTACAACACCTGGTTAATACCACACCTGTTTATTATTACGTATTATATTGGGCGGCCGTGGCACAGTGCTAATGGCAGTCGACCCCCGATCGGAAGGTTGGAGGTTCGAATCCCGCATCCGCCCACCATGTGTCGTTGTGTCCCTGGGCAAGACACTTAACCCCAAGTTGCTCCCGGTAGGTCTGGATGGCGCCTTGCAAGGCAGGCTACCACTACCGGTGTATGAATGTCTGAATGAATGGGTGGATGGCTGGTATTGTAAAGCGCTTTGGGGCTCCTCACAGGGGGCTGGAAAGCGCTATATAAATAAGCTCCATTTACCAGTTTACCATTACAACACCTGGTTATACCACATCTGTTTATTACAACACCTGGTTATACCACACCTGTTTATTACAACACCTGGTTGTACCACACCTGTTTATTACAACACCTGGTTATACCACACCTGTTTATTACAACACCTGGTTATACCACACCTGTTTATTACAACACCTGGTTAATACCACACCTGTTTATTACAACACCTGGTTATACCACATCTGTTTATTACAACACCTGGTTATACCACACCTGGTTATTACAACACCTGGTTATACCACACCTGGTTAATACCACACCTGGTTAATACCACACCTGGTTAATACCACACCTGGTTAATACCACACCTGTTTATTACAACACCTGTTTATTACAACACCTGGTTAATACATCTGTTTATTACAACACCTGGTTATACCACACCTGTTTATTACAACACCTAATTAATACCACACCAGTTTATTACAACACCTGGTTAATACCACACCTGGTTAATACCACACCTGTTTATTACAACACCTGTTTATTACAACACCTGTTTATTACAACACCTGTTTATTACAACACTTGGTTAATACCACACCTGTTTATTACAACACCTAATTATTACCACACCTGTTTATTACAATACCTGTTTATTACAACACCTGTTTATTACAACACCTGTTTATTACAACACTTGGTTATACCACACCTGTTTATTACAACACCTAATTAATACCACACCTGTTTATTACAACACCTGGTTAATACATCTGTTTATTACAACACCTGGTTATACCACACCTGTTTATTACAACACCTGGTTAATACATCTGTTTATTACAACACCTGGTTATACCACACCTGTTTATTACAACACCTAATTAATACCACACCAGTTTATTACAACACCTAATTATTACCACACCTGTTTATTACAACACCTGTTTATTACAACACTTGCTTATACCACACCTGTTTATTACAACACTTGGTTATACCACACCTGTTTATTACAACACCTAATTAATACCACACCTGTTTATTACAACACCTGGTTAATACATCTGTTTATTACAACACCTGGTTATACCACACCTGTTTATTACAACACCTAATTAATACCACACCAGTTTATTACAACACCCGGTTAATACCACACCTGTGTATTACAACACCTGTTTATTACAACACCTGTGTATTACAACACCTGTTTATTACAACACCTGTTTATTACAACACCTGTTTATTACAACACCTGATTAATACCACATCTGTTTATTACAACACCTGATTAATGCCATCCATACATCCATCCATTTTCTTCCTCTTATCCGGGGTCGGGCCATGGGGGTAGCAGCCTAAGTAGGGAGGCCCAGACTTCCCTCTCCCCAGCCACTTGGAGCAGCTCCTCTGGGGGAATCCCAAGGCGTTCCCAGGCCAGCAGAGAAACATAGTCCCTCCAGCGTGTCCTGGGTCTTCCTCTGGGTCTCCTCCCGGTGGGACATGCCCGGAACACCTCACCAGGGAGGCGTCCAGGAGGCATCCTAACCAGATGCCCGAGCCACCTCAACTGGCTCCTCTCGATGTGGAGAAGCAGCGGCTCTACTCCGAGTCCCTCCCGGATGACTGAGCTTCTCACCCTATCTCTAATGCCTCATCCTCACCTAACGCATCCAAATGCTCTCTGCTGCTGTAAACAGATGTCTGTCCCCACCGAACGTCTGCAGACGCGCAGTGGGAGGAGCGTGTCGTGGCTCCCTTCCTGGTCAGATCCGTGTTGTTTATGTACACTGGGCAGATAAAACCAGCTGTACGTGCCTCGTCAATACTTGTGTGTGTTTTCTACGAGCCGAACTGCAGCTCAAAAAGTATTTGTTGAGATTAAAACTTTTTTTTTTATGTTTGGGGAGATGTACGCTCGAAAAAAAAGCAGCAACTTTATAAATGCCATATTTTCCTACCGGATGCTGTTTTCGTCCACAGAAAGTCCCGTCGTCGTTGCGTCATCACATAGCAGAGTCTCTTCCGAGTGGTTGCTGATAATCTGCGAGCAGAAGAAGCAGGGCAAACCCAGCTTCTACAGTGGCTGCTGGCTGCGCGCGCGTGCGTGACAAGGGACTGCCGGGTGCTGCCGCGTTGCTTGAAATGCTGTAGATTCGCCGCGTCACGCCCCGCTGTTCCAAGATGCGCGGCCCCCTAGACTTTCAATGTAAAGTGGCTGCTTCAGCTGCGCGAGATGCGTTTGGTGAGGATGAGGCATCTGGGAGAGTCCAGACACCCTGCGGAGAAAACTCATTTCAGCCGCTTGTATCCGAGATCTCGTTCTTTCGGTCATAACCCAAAGCTCATGACCATAGATGAGGGTGGGAACGTAGATCGATCGGTAAATTGAGAGCTTCGCCTTTTGACTCAGCTCTCTCTTCACCACGACAGACCGGTACAGCGCCCGCTTCACTGCGGATGCTGCACCTATCTGCCTATCGATCTCACACTCCAGTTTTTCCTCATTCGTGAACAAGACCCGAGAAACTTAAACTCCTCCACTTGGGGCAGGACCCAAGTGGAGGAAAATTCTTCTAAAAACTGGTCATGACCCACATCAAAACATCAACGAGGACCCTCATCAGTATGCTTACCGTGAGGACCGATCAACAGAGGACGCCATCTCCTCTGTGGTCCACACTGCTCTCACCCACCTGGATCAGAAAGACTTGTGGACTTCACATCTGCTTCAACACCATGATCCCCCAAACTCTGATGGACAAACTATCCACACTTGGACTAAGCCCCTCCATTTGTAACTGGGTACTAGACTTCTTAACAAACAGACCACAGTCAGTGAGGATCCACAACTTCTCCTCCTCCACCATTGCCCTCAGCACTGGCTCTCCTCAAGGATGTGTGCTGAGCCCCCTTCTGTTCAAAGTCAAAGTCAAAGTCAACTTTATTGTCAGATCTGCAATATGTACTGTACAGGACATACACAGGACCGAAATTGCGTTTCTCTCAGTCCCTCGGTGCAACAGTAAACATCTAAACATTGAAACACTGAAACATATAATAATTGACATAAGCATAAAATAGTAAAACTAACACTGTCCTGAGTTTTTTGCATAGTGGAATAAGAGTATGAAAATTTACACCAACTCTAAAACTAAAACATTAAACATTTAATGAACATAATACTGTCCTGAGTTTTTGCATACTAGTATAAAAAAAGAGTATAAAAAGTATAACTAAAATAAACTAAAGGTTTCTAGCATTGACATTTGCAAAGTGGCAAAGCAGCGTATGAGTTAATGTACACAGTATATGTATGAGGTAGTAGTTGATGTTGTTATAGAGGCAAAAAGTGGCATATGCAGTAAGGCACATTGGGCATCCCTAAATAAGACCGTTCAGAGCACATTGTATATGTATCAGCAGTGGTGTAGATATTAGAGTAGTGTAAATGTAAACAGTAGTAGTTACATGTAAGCAGTAGTAATAAAAGTAAACAGTATTAATAAATGTAAACAGAGAATGTAAACAGTATTATGATTATAGGCAGTGATGTAATACAAACATTAGTGCAAGTATGAGAAGTAGTGCAAACTGTATGAGCACATGACCGAGAGCTTAGTGAATAAACCGTTTGATGACACAGAGTCCAGTGTTAAAATCTTTGTGTTGTGTGGTAATGTGTGAGAAAGTTTTAGTGTTAAGGCAGTTCAAATGGGAGGGGGGGCAGAGCAGGCAGAGTGTTTAGCATTCTGACTGCCTGATGAACAGAGCTGTCTCTCAGTCTGCTGGTTCGAGCCTGGAGACTCCTCAGTCTCCTCCCTGATGGCAGCAGTCTGAAGCAGCTGTGTAGTGGGTGTGTGGGATCACCTGCCATGCGGTGGGCTTTCCGAGTGAGGCGTTTGCTGTGTAAGTCCTGCAGTGAGGGCAAGGAGGTGCCCACGATCTTCTCAGCTGCTCTCACAATGCGCTGGAGGCTCTTGCGGCAGGATGCAGTACATGCACCAAACCACACAGTGATGCAGCTGGTCAGGACACTTTCTATGGCACCTCTGTAGAAGGTGCTCATGATGGGGGTTGAAGCTCCAGCCCTTTTCAGCTTGCGGAGAAAGTAGAGACGCTGGTGAGCCTTCTTTGCCAGTGCTGCAGTGTTCCTGCTCCAGGACAGGTCCTTTGAGACGTGCACTCCCAGGAACTTGGTGCTGTCTACTCTCTCCACTGCGGTGCTGTTGATGGTCAGAGGGGCATGTTGGGCATCCTTCTTCCTGAAGTCCACAACAATCTCCTTTGTCTTCTCCACGTTGAGAGTGAGATTGTTGTGTCCGCACCACAAGGCCAGGCGGCTCACCTCGTTCCTGTAGTCCGTCTCATCGTTGTTGCTGATGAGACCCACCACTGTTGTGTCGTCCGCAAACTTGATGAAGTGGTTGGAGCTGTATGATGGTGTGCAGTCGTGTGTTAGCAGGGTGAATAGAAGGGGGCTCAGTACACATCCTTGTGGGGCCCCTGTGTTCAATGTGATGGTGCTAGATGTGTTACTCCCGACTCGTACTGTCTGTGGTCTCCCAGTCAGGAAGTCTAGCAGCCAGTTACACATTGAGGTATTCAGCCCCAGACTGTCCAGTTTAAGGATGAGCTGTTGGGGGATGATGGTGTTGAATGCCGAGCTGAAGTCGATGAACAACATTCTAACATAGGAGTCCTTCGTGTCCAGATGTGTGAGAGCTGTGTGAAGGGCAGAGGAGATGGCATCGTCGGTTGAGCGATTAGGTCGGTATGCAAATTGGAAGGGATCCAGGGAGTCAGGGAGGACAGATGTGATGCTTTTCATGACTAGCCGTTCAAAGCACTTCATCAGGATGGGGGTGAGTGCTACTGGGCGATAGTCATTGAGGCATGCGGGCGTTGCCTTCTTTGGGACAGGGATGATGGTGGTGGCTTTGAAACAGGTGGGGACGATGGCCTGGCTCAGTGAGATGTTAAAGATGTCCGTGAAGACCGCTGCGAGTTCCCCTGCACAGTCCTTCAGCACACGACCAGGTATGTTGTCAGGACCAGAGGCCTTCCGGGCGTTAATCTAATAATTCATTCTGCTCACATATGATTGTGCAGCCACACATCCAGGCTGTCATATTGTTAAGTTTGCAGATGATACAGCGGTGGTGGGATGCATCACAAACAATGATGAGTCCAGCTACAGGCAGGAGGTGGAACACCTGGAGAGCTGGTGCAAAGAGAATAATCTTCACATCAATGTGAAGAAGACAAAGGAGATGATTGTGGACTTCAGTAGGGATGCACCGATCCGATACCAGTATCGGTATCGGTCCCGATATTAAACAAAGTTATAGATCAGGTATCTGTGACAATGGACCCAATCCATAGGGGCAATCTATACAGTTTATATCTATGCTGAGCTCCGTGTGTGATGTAACGTTATGCGCCAGCGACACGCAGTGCAGTGGCACGTGCAGTTTTCCAAATGGAGCGAACGAAAGGTGAGACATCAGCTGTCCTTTGTATTTATTGTGGGACAAAGAGCACGCGCTGTCAGCTGTCCTCTGTTTGTGGGACAGGCGCGAGCGCGCGCGGTCAGCTGTCCTATGTATTTATTGTGGGACAGCGCGCGGAGGAGATGTGTGTGCGCCGCACACACATCTCCTCCGTGCGCTGTCTGCTGTCCTCTGTGCTCTGTATTTATTGTGGGACAGACGCGTAGGAGATGTGTGCGCGCCGCACCTCCGCATCTCCTCCGCTACGAGATGGTGAGCAGAAAATATTTGTCAGAAACGGCTCTACCTGAACTGCACGGTAAAGTGTGCAAACGCATATTGGAGGAGATAAAAGATGTTAAAGCCATGAGTTTCACGACAGACATTTGGAGCTCTGACGTCTCCCCCGTGTCACTTTTAAGTTTAACGGCACACTGGCTGGATGAGAGTTTTGTGCCACACAGCGCAATGTTGAACGCAACAAACTTTCGTGGGTCACACACCAGTGAAGCGATAGCAGCTAGCCTGAAGGAAATGTTTGACAAGTGGCAAATTCCGTTGAGCAAAATTCACGTGAACGCAGGGGCGGTTCTGGGGTGGGGCCAACAAGGGCCGGTGCCCCTGTTACATGGAGCCTGGCCCTACCTGTGGCCCACCCTCTGTAGGGCAGCCAATGTTATTATATAATTTTGGACTGAGAAACTGAACCAAGACTTCACCTAACAGTTATTTTCATTATAATTTTATTTGCTTATTAATATATTTTCTTCAGTCAATACAAATACTGTCTGTAAAATGTTTAATATTTTTCTCATTTGATTTTTTAAACCATTTTCTTTGGTTACAATGGTTAATCACTGCTTTAAAAAAATAAGAGAGAATATTTTGAATTCCTAATTGCACTCACTGAACAAGTTAAATTTAAAGATTTTTTTTTATGTGTTCGACTAAGCTTGTGAACAGTTATTTTATTTAAGATTGCTGTACTGGTGCATAGTTATAAAATAAATGTGCAATTCAGTAGTTCATTTATGTCTGTTTTTTTTTTTTAATAGGAAAGAAATGTTTCAATTAATGCTGTTTTTCAATATCGGATCGGATCTGTATCGGCCGATACTAAACCTCAGATATCGGAATCGGTATCGGAAGTAAAAAATGTGGATCAGTGCATCCCTAGACTTCAGAAGGAACAAACAAACCCACACCCCACTGAACATAAGAGGATCTGTGGTGGAGGTGGTCTCCAGCTACAAGTACTTGGGTGTACACATGAATGATAACCTCAGCTGGAGCAACAACACCACCAGCCTGATCAAGAAAGGTCATCAGAGACTCTACTTCCTCAGACGGCTGAGACGAGCTGGTCTGAGCAGCCCAGTCCTCACCTCCTTCTACAGGTGTGCAGTGGAGAGCATCCTGTGCTCCAGCATCAACGTGTGGCATGGAGGCTGCACAGCTGCAGAAAGAAAAGCTCTGCAGAGAGTGGTGAAGGCTGCACAGAAGATGTTGGAGTCAGTCTCCCCACCATCACAGACATCTACACCTCCAGATGCAGGAAGAGAGCCACCTGCATCATGAAGGACCACACTCACCCAGCACACTCACTCTTTGCCCCACTCCCCTCAGGACGGAGGTTGAGGAGCATCAAATGTAGAACCACTAGACTGAGGAACAGCTTCTACCCTGAGGCTGTTAGACTCATGAATAAATAAATAATAAGAATAAACACTGCAAAATATCACATCATGCTGATGCTGATCTGTTTTCTTGTTGCTGTGTTCATCTGTGACCATCTGCTCATAAAGACTCATGTTCGTGCTGCTGTTTGTAATGATGTTTTTCTATTACTCTAGGGCTTAGTGTATTTCTAGTTGGATGTTTTTCTTAGTTCATATCCTAGATGTTATTACTGTTTTTCTCTTACATTTTGTTGTTGGATGTAACTGGGACCCTGTGTACATAATCTCATTTCATCACATGTACTACATGCGGTGCAAATGACAATAAAGACTCTCTGACTCTGACCTCCTCCCCGACCCGGAGAGGGCATGCTACCCTTTTCCGGCTCAAGACCATGGCCTCGGATTTGGAGGAACTGATCCTCATCCCGACCGCATCACACTCGGCTGCAAACCGCTCAGTGAAAGCTGTAGATCACGACCTGATGAAGCCAGTAGGACCACATCATCTGCAAAAAACAGAGAAGCGATTCTAAGGCCACCAAAACGGATCCTCTCAACACCTTGGCTGCGCCTAGAAATTCTGTCCATAAAAGTTATGAACAGAATCGGTGACAAAGGGCAACCTTGGCGGAGTCCAACTCTCACCGGAAACGAGCCTGACTTACTGCCGGCAATGCGGACCAAGCTCTGACACCGGTCGTACAGGGACCTAACAGCCCTTATCAAAGGGCCTGGTACCCCATACTCCCGGAGTACCCCCCACAGAACCCCCCGAGGGACGCGGTCGAATGCCTTCTCCAAGTCCACAAAGCACATGTAAACTGGTTGGGCAAACTCCCACGCACCCTCCAGGACCCTGCTGAGGGTGTAGAGCTGGTCCAGTGTTCCACGACCAGGACGAAAACCACACTGCTCCTCCTGAATCCGAGGTTCGACTATCCGACGGACCCTCCTCTCCAGAACCCCTGAATAGACCTTACCAGGGAGGCTTAAGAGTGTGATCCCCCTATAGTTGGAACACACCCTACGGTCCCCCTTTTTGAATAGGGGAACCACCACCCCAGTCTGCCAATCCAAGGGAACTGCCCCCGATGTCCACGCGATATTGCAGAGTCGCGTAAGCCAACACAACCCCACAACATCCAGAGCCCTAAGGAACTCAGGGCGAATCTCATCCACCCCCGGAGCCCTGCCACCGCGGAGCTTTTTAACCACCTCGGTGACCTCAGCACCAGAGATTGGAGAGCCCGACCCAAAGTCCCCAGGCTCCGCTTCCTCAGTGGAAGACATGCCAGTGGGATTGAGGAGGTCTTCGAAGTATTCCGCCCACCGACTCACAACAACCCGAGTTGAGGTCAACAGCATGCCACCCCCACTGTAAATAGTGTTAGTGGCGTTCTGCTTCCCCCCCCTGAGACGCCGGATGGTGGACCAGAATCACCTCGAAGCCGTACGGAAGTCATTCTCCATGGCCTCTCCGAACTCCTCCCACGCCCGAGTTTTTGCCTCAGCAACCACCCGAGCTGCATGCCGCTTGGACTACCGGTACCTATCAGCTGCTTCCGGGGTCCCACAGGCCAAAAAGGCCCAATAGGACTCCTTCTTCAGCCTGACAGCATCCCTCACCGCCGGTGTCCACCACCGGGTTCGAGGGTTGCCGCCATGACAGGCACCAACAACCTTGCGGCCACAGATCCGATAAGCCGCCTCGACAATAGAGGCGCGTAACATGGCCCACTCAGACTCAATGACCCCCGACTCCCTTGGAACGTGTTCAAAGCTATTTCGGAGGTGGGAGTTAAAGCTCTGTCTTACTGGAGACTCTGCCAGATGTTCCCAGCAGACCCTCACAATACGTTTAGGTCTGCCAGGTCTGACCGGCATCCTCTCCCACCATCGGAGCCAACTCGCCACCAGGTAGTTGTCAGTGGACAGCTCCGCCCCTCTCTTCACTAGATAGTCCAAGACATGTGGCCGCCGTTCAGAATGATGAGACGACAACAAAGTTGATCATCGAACTGCGACCTAGGGTGTCCTGGTGCCAAGAGCACATATGGACACCCTTATGCCTGAACATGGTGTTCGTTATGGACAATCCATGACGAGCACAGAAGTCCAATAACAGAACACCACTCGGGTTCAGATCAGGGGGGCCGTTCCTCCCAACCACACCCCTCCAGGTCTCACTGTCATTGCCCACGTGAACGTTGAAGTCCCCCATTAGAACAAGGGAGTCCCTAGGAGGCGCACTTTCCAATAGCCTTTCCAAGGACTCCAAAAAGGGTGGGTAATCTGAGCTGCCATTTAGCGCATAGGCACGAACAGTCAGGACCCGTCCCGCCACACATAGGTGGAGGGAAGCTACCCTCTCGTTCACCTCACCTGTTTATCACCGCACCTGTTTATTACCACACGTGTTTATTACTACACCTGTTTATTACCTCACATGTTTATTACCACACATGTTTTTTACCTCACCTGTTCATTACCACACATGTTTATTACTGCACCAGTTTATTACCACACATGTTTATTATTGCACCAGTTTATTACCACACATGTTTATTACCGCACCTGTTTATTACCACACGTGTTTATTACTACTCCTGTTTATTACCACACCTGTAAATTACCACACATTTTTTACCTCACCTGTTCATTACCACACATGTTTATTACTGCACCTGTTTATTACTGCACTTGTTTATACCACACCTGTTTATTACTGCACCTGTTTATTACCACACGTGTTTATTACTACACCTGTTTATTACCACACGTTTATTACCACACCTGTAAATTACCACATATGTTTATTACCACACATGGTTTTTACCTCACCTGTTTATTACCACACGTGTTTATTACTACACCTGTTTATTACCACACGTGTTTATTACTACACCTGTTTATTACCGCACATGTTTATTACCACACCTGTAAATTACCACACATGTTTATTACTGCACCTTTAAATTACCACACATGTTTATTACTGCAGCTGTTTATACCACACCTGTTTATTACCACACCTGTTTATTACCACACATGTTTATTACCACACCTGTTTATTACCGCACCTGTTTATTACCACACCTGTTTATTACCGCACCTGTTTATTACTGCACCTGTTTATACAACACCTGTTTATTACCACACATGTTTATTACCACACCTGTTTATTACCTCACCTGTTTATTACCGCACCTGTTTATTACCACACCTGTTTATTACCACACATGTTTATTACCGCACCTGTTTATTACCACACGTGTTTATTACTACACCTGTTTATTACCTCACCTGTTTATTACCACACATGTTTTTTACCTCACCTGTTCATTACCACACATGTTTATTACTGCACCTGTTTATTACCACACATGTTTATTACCGCACCCGTTTATTACCACACGTGTTTATTACTACACCTGTTTATTACTGCACCTGTTTATACCACACCTGTTTATTACTGCACCTGTTTATTACCACACGTGTTTATTACTACACCTGTTTATTACCACACGTTTATTACCACACCTGTAAATTACCACATATGTTTATTACCACACATGTTTTTTACCTCACCTGTTTATTACCACGTGTTTATTACTACACCTGTTTATTACCACACGTGTTTATTACTACACCTGTTTATTACCTCACCTGTTTATTACCGCACATGTTTATTACCACACCTGTAAATTACCACACATTTTTATTACTGCAGCTGTTTATACCACACCTGTTTATTACCGCACCTGTTTATTACTGCACCTGTTTATACAACACCTGTTTATTACAACACCTGTTTATTACCACACCTGTTTATTACCTCACCTGTTTATTACCACACCTGTTTATTACCACACCTGTTTATTACCACACCTGTTTATTACCACACCTGTTTATTACCACACCTGTTTATTACCACACCTGTTTATTACCACACCTGTTTATTACCACACCTGTTTATTACCGCACCTGTTTATTACTGCACCTGTTTATACAACACCTGTTTATTACCACACCTGTTTATTACCACACCTGTTTATTACCACACATGTTTATTACCACACCTGTTTATTACCACACATGTTTATTACTGCACCTGTTTATTACCACACCTGTTTATTACTGCACCTGTTTATATAACACCTGTTTATTACCACACCTGTTTATTACCACACATGTTTATTACTGCACCTGTTTATACAACACCTGTTTATTACCACACCTGTTTATTACCATACCTGTTTATTACTGCACCTGTTTATACAACACCTGTTTATTACCACACCTGTTTATTACCACACATGTTTATTACTGCACCTGTTTATACAACACCTGTTTATTACCACACCTGTTTATTATCGTACCTGTTTATTACTGCACCTGTTTATACAACACCTGTTTATTACCACACCTGTTTATTACCACACATGTTTATTACCACACCTGTTTATTACCACACATGTTTATTACCACACATGTTTATTACCACACATGTTTATTACTGCACCTGTTTATTACCTCACCTGTTTATTACCACACCTGTTTATTACTGCACCTGTTTATTACTGCACCTGTTTATACAACACCTGTTTATTACTGCACCTGTTTATTACTGCACCTGTTTATACAACACCTGTTTATTACCACACCTGTTTATTACCACACCTGTTTATTACCACACCTGTTTATTACCTCACCTGTTTATTACCACACCTGTTTATACAACACCTGTTTATACAACACCTGTTTATTACCACACCTGTTTATTACCACACCTGTTTATTACTGCACCTGTTTATTACTGCACCTGTTTATACAACACCTGTTTATACAACACCTGTTTATTACCACACCTGTTTATTACCACACATGTTTATTACCACACCTGTTTATTACCACACCTGTTTATACAACACCTGTTTATTACTGCACCTGTTTATTACTGCACCTGTTTATACAACACCTGTTTATTACCACACCTGTTTATTACCACACCTGTTTATTACCACACCTGTTTATTACCTCACCTGTTTATTACCACACCTGTTTATACAACACCTGTTTATACAACACCTGTTTATTACCACACCTGTTTATTACTGCACCTGTTTATTACTGCACCTGTTTATACAACACCTGTTTATACAACACCTGTTTATTACCACACCTGTTTATTACCACACCTGTTTATTACCACACATGTTTATTACAACACCTGGTATTACCACACCTGTTTATTACCACACCTGTTTATACAACACCTGTTTATTACCACACCTGTTTATTACCACACCTGTTTATTACCACACCTGTTTCCCACTGAACTTTGTTCTGTCCTTTTGGGTCTGTTTGTTCTGTCTGTAGAACCGTCTGTGGCAGCGGGATCACCGAGACTTCAGAGCCATCCAGCCTGACGCCGGTTGTTACAATGAGGTGAGTTCACACACACACATCTGGAGATGTTTCAGAACCAGAGTTGATGTTCTGCTTCTGTTTCCTGTGGGTCACATTGGGTCCAGTGTTTCCCCTGCCATTCTATAGGCGGGGCGCCCCGTCAACAGAACCGAGCGCCCCGCCTACCCAACGCTCCAAACGCCTGTCGGCACTGACGCAACGCTAAACTAGCAGCTCGCAATTAAAACCTAAAAGCAGCCTCTTCCCTCGTGCTGAACTTATGTTTTGCTCGTTTTTTGATACTTTGTTTAAAAAAAAGTATTTATTTCTTTCTTTTGTTTTTTTCTCTTTTTTGTTTTCTATTGTTTATTGTTTGTTTATTGTTTAAGGAAATTCTACCACTGCTGTTCATCGTTCTTTAGTTTTAGCAGGTCACTTTCGTAAATGAGCCCATGAGGTTCAGTAAGATTTACCTGACTAAATAAAGGTTGAATGAATGAACACTCACGCTGACACACACACACACACACTTGAAACCTTT
>JBBPBX010058105.1:0-19450 GCA_038048925.1 Garcialebias charrua
TATATATATATATATATATATATTAGGGGTGTAACGGTACGCTAAAATCACATTTCGGTTCGGTTCAACTACAAGGAGAGCTCGGTTCGGTTTATTTTCGGTACAATTATTATTATTTTTTTTACAAAATAAAGACTTACAAAATGTTTATTTTGAAAATATGCCAAAAATATGTTTGTATTGTATTGTAGTAATAAATAAAAGTGACCCATTTGGATGATATTTTAAATAAACAGCACTCTACAATAAATAAACTATATGAACAATAATAAAAATCTTAATAAATACAATAACAGTCAGAACAATAAGCAGCAACATGAAGGAAACATGAGGGAGACCATATATTGTGTCTTTAAACACATATAGTGCCACCCAGATGTAACTAAAGGATTTTAACAGGGGTCAGTATTAAGCTGACCTCTTTATCCTTAATTAATCTACTTATTCAGATTGAATAGTAGTTTCACGGATTCTTTTCTTTTTCAGTTTATTCAATATTTCTGTGATCTTTGTGATGGATAAATAACCATAGCCATTAAGTGACAGAAAACGGTGATTTTAGTTTGGTATGCCAGGAGACACTACCATTTATTTAAAATAAATCAACTAAAATCAACATTATTACACTTGATTGACAGGATTTCACTTTCTTGCAATTTAACACGCATCAACACACTTAATGTAACACAACAGACTAATATTATGTTAAATATTTAGTCTGAGGGCTCTTTAGCTTAAAGTAGTTTCCAGCTTAGATTGAGAGGGAAAAGAATAGGAGGAGAGATGGATTAAAGGAAATTATCGTGAGCATGATACCAAAGTGACACTTCTCATCCGACTTCTGCCAAAATCCAGGTACGTTTTGTAAACAGCTCTTTACCTTTCGACGACGAGTCTGATAAAGAAATGACACCAGCCTTCAGATGCACAGAGTCCTTTAGTCCCAGCACGTCCAAAACTGGTTCTAGTTTACGTTTCAACGTCTCCTGGTTTCCGCTTGGTCATCAGAGAATATGTCAGCTCCTGGCCTCTGACTTCAAGATAAACTTATTCCAGGAAGGAATAAACAAAGTTTTGAGCTTACGCTCGTTCGAAGTGGACCTATAACAACATGTTATCAGTCCCAGCTGGATGACGAGTCCTTAGCGCGTGACTGGTGGTCATTCAGCTCTTTGGGAAGGTTCACATCTCTTTTGAAGCTCCCAGAAACTCTGAAGCGTTCAGCAAAAGTTAGAACTTAAAAAGATCATGAGATGAGAGATGAGACTTGTGTCTCTTTCATTGGTCCGTGGACCAGTCCAGCAGTTCACTTGTGTTATCGCGACCCAAGGTTACAGCCAGCAGCAGAGGGAAATTGTTTAGGAAAAGACAGCAAGCTGGAGCCCTTTTCATGAAAAACAACAGATTAACTGTCTTCTGACTTTCTAAACAAAACCGTCCGGTCTCTGTGACCCGAGACTTCACCTTTAACACAGCAGTGAACACAGTTTAACTCTTACAGAATAACACAGCTTAAAAGCACACATCATGAAAATGACAAAAGTTATTCTTTTGATCACATCAGCCTAAAATCAACGATAGAAATAGTCTCTTTTAGTGACTATGTTCTCAGATTACAGCTAATGGAATGATTTTGTGGTAAATGTCTTGCTTTACTGAGAGGTCAGCAAAGGTCATCTCTGGAACAGTTCAAAAGTACACAGGTGTCTTAAAGTGGACATGGTCATGCCCACTACATCTCCCCCCTTTTGGAAGTCATCGCCAGTCCTTGGGGATGAGGTCCAACACGAAAGGAAACCTTGAACTGTCTCTGATCTTGAAGTAATCCAGCAAGTGGAAAAGAAAAATCAAAAATTATAATCCCATAAAGTTTTTTGGAACTTCCATACTGTTCGGAGGTAATCCCATTGCGAAAAGCTTTTAATCCCTTGGAAAACTGAGTCTGTTAACTCTTGGAAAACAAAGTCTGTGATCCTTTGGAAAACAAAGTCTTATAATCCACAGCGGTAATTCCACAACGATTAGTTTTGTTGATTGATCAGCAACAATTGTTTTCATAATCAGCATGTAGAGGGGATCCCTCGATTGACGCAGAGGAGGCGACCCTTGGATGGAGGTTGAAGACCAAGCGTTGGAGCTGCAGGTCCCCACATCGAAGGTTGTTGGCTGGTTGGTTTCCAGTCAGTGCCACTCTGGTTCTATGTGTCATGCAATTATGTGGTTTTTTAGGTGGGCTTATGATTGGGATTTTACATTAAGCCTTACCTATATGCACCTGGTATGTAAGCTATCATGGTTTAGATCAGCTACAATTACCAATTAAGGGGTGGATCAATTCTGTAAAATTAGATATAGGGATCTATACCTATAAAATTTTGGAGGGCTTCTGTAACGAAGGCCTCTAATTCCAAACTATTCCTCCATTCATTACTTAGTTTAGGTTAAACTAAAATAGAAAAATGAAATATAGTTTGATCTAAATGTCTGTTGTCTTTTAGACGAACGACGTAGGATTTGGTATTCCTAATAAATTTTGAAGTCTATGGCGAGACTCATCAAAATGAATAGACAATCTAGAATAGAAACGATCGAATCGGTTCAATTTAGAAATTGTGAGACCAGTGTAGTTTATGGTACCTTGAGTAGCTTTAAACTACATTGACTCTTCGACGATTGAGATTTAACAAAACGAACTGCATGTTGGCATAGTTAAATCCATATCATTCATTAACCAATGTTAATACAAAACCTTTTTGGCTGGGAGTGTTCAGAACCAAAACAATATCTCAACTAATGACAACAGTAATGACTAAACAACAAGGAAACAACGTTTCACTGCTTCGACACACTCTTGTCGTCAGATTCCAAAGTGCAACACACAAGAAAACAGGTCTCAACTTTATGACCGAGGTCAAATTAAATCTCGTGGATTTAAACGGTTGTTAAGGTTAGTTTTTTGTTGTGGGTTTTAGGCTTAGCGTTTCTAAGTTCAAATTGGACAATGCGACTTATAGGGTGGGAAATATGGTAGTTTAAACCTGATTAGTTTATTTACTAACTTGTGTTTGGACGACCTTATTATCCCATGAAGTCGGTGAGTTTGTGAGATCTTTGTCTTTTGTGGAGTCATTGAACGCCTTGTAAGGTTTGATCTGATTTCGATGTACCCATTTAGCAATTGGCTCTTTGCGGCCTTTGCTGATTTTGATTTCGTAGACGACTGAGGACACTTTGTCTGTTATCAGATGAGGTCCAGTCCACCTGGGCATTAGTTTGCGGGCGAGAGTTCCGGTCTCGGACCCTCCTTTCCCGGTTGCTGGGGCGAACGTATAGTACCAGACTCTGTCTCCCACTTGGAGTTCATTGTGAGAGGCCTTCTGGTCATAGTACGCCTTACGTCCTTCAGCGGATTTTTCCAGGTTTTTCTGGGCGAAAGCAAAAGTGTTTCTGAGGTGTACATTCAAATCTTTGTCTTTGGCATGGCCTAACATCACCCCCCTTTGGTCATGGGGGACCACGATCACAGGTGAGGACGTCCGTCCATGGGCACAAGTTAGGATGCCACCGTTTAGTTTAAGCTGTTCGCGCAGCTGAGAGAAGACGGTACACAGGAATCGTTTAGGTTTTGGCCAACGTATCTTCTTACGTTTACCTCTTTCCGTGTAATTCAGGTGTGTCACAACCGTCGGCGCAGTCGCAGGTGTGTCTGATAGTACAGACTGCGACGGGTCACTGTCGTTGTGTGTGTCTCCCCACCTCACGACTGAAGAGGGGCTCTTTGAGTCTGTAAAAACTATGTCATTTCTGACTAGTTCTAGACACAAATGTTCCTGAACCAAGGTTTCATCGAAAGCTTGGCTGATAGCCGATTTACCTGTCCCAGGGGACAGTACAGCAACCTCGGTGTGGGGTCCTTGGATCTCCACACCTTTCTCTACCTGTGGTAGGTAATGTGAGTTTGCCCCCTTCTTGTCTGATGAGGGGTCCTCGTAATCTGCAACAATGATGTCCAAGTGACTGTCAGCGTTTGGATGACTGTCATTTTCTGGACTCAGATGCCCTTGAACCAAGGTTTCATTGAAAGCTTGGTTGATTGCCGAATTACCTGTCTCAGAGGACAGTACAGCGTCTTCGGTGTGGGATCCTTGGATCTCAACACCTTTCACTACCTGTGGTAGGCAGTGGTCAGGGAGTGCCGAATGTGTCAGCTCGCAGAGGAGGTTCTCTTGTTGGACCAGAGTCTGGTCTAACTGTTGAGTCTCTCCTGTCTCACCTGTAGTTGAAGGTTCATTTACCGGGCTCTCGTCCTCGGATGAGGAGTCCCTTGTGTCCTCAGCGGTACCTGCGGTTAGGCAGTCTGTATCACACCTAGGAGGCACTATTATTGGCAGGGGTTTTCTCACTGTGCTCCACATTTTCCGTTGACCATAATCTATAATCGCGTTGAAGCGGTTTATAAAATCTTGGCCAACCAAAAATGGGAATGAGTCAAGTTTAGACACAAACACCGGGTGGCGTAGTGTCATTTCGCCAATCTGCATGTGAACCATAGCTATAGCTGTCAAGGTTGTTCTCGTCTCTGCGAGACCCTGTAGCTCAATAGCACATTTCTCAAAGGGTATTTGCCTGTCAACACCGTTAGCGGCGGTCCTCAGCTCCTCGAACAGCTTGGCCGACATAATAGTTATATCAGAACTACCGTCCAGGAGGGCTTCACGCTCAAGGACACCTTCCAGTGTGATGGGCAGGTAAGCTTTCTTAGCCACCCCCCTTTGTATAAAGTTACACAGAAACCTCACAGGTCTTGGCACACGTTTCCGTTCACGTGTGACTCTGTCTGTGTACTCATGTTCACTGTCAGCCTCTTGTTGGCTGTCAGCCTCATGACCTTCAGGAAGTTGTTGACTATCAACAGTTTGTTTGCTGTCTTTGTCATCAACTGTGTGCTCTGAGTTATCAAAGACAAGGTCACTCATTGTCCCAGTATGGTCATCCTCTGTATCATTCAAGTTTTCAAACAACCAACTTACATCCACCACCTCATCAGAGCTTGGAGGTTTGATGCCTTTGTTCTGGAACGTTTGCGACCTTTTGCATGTCTCGGAATGTGTCATCCGAGGTGCAGGTCCACGTCTCAGGGGTCCCTTCCGGGCCCACCCTGGTCTTGGGCGTCCTGTAGAGCTAACACCCACCTTTAGTTGTTTTTTAGTTTGAAAATCTTGTTTAATCTCGCCTTTTTTAGGACTGGAATCCAGCTCCAGCGAGTGGGATTTGACCGCTTCACCAGGGGACACCTGTAAGGGTGTTTTGATTTGCATGTCAGCTTCAAATGCATTCACAGCATACTGTTTTATTTCTTCCATGGTTTGCGTCCTTGCATTAACCACGGTGAGCAGCGGAAATCGTATCTTATAGCCGAGATGTAAGAAGAAAGACCACTTAAAGTCTTCATCTTCTTCCATGCCTGGTGTATATTTATCACCAAAATGAGCTTTAAGAAGCCTGTCGTAAAACATCAAAGGATGTTCACCTGCTTCTTGCCACATGTACCTGTCAACTGAGCAGTCACCACCTTGGCACGTCCTAAGCCATTTTGGGGCCCTGATGGAGCGGACCCTCTCACTTGCTTCACCCTGTTTAACGTCCATTATTGTATTGATTTTTTTTGTGAAAAAAAAATCAAAAGATTGTTCTCATGTTAGTGTCTGCAAATAAATATTCACTTTTAATGTAGCACTGAGTCAAATAAACTAATCAGCTGAGGTTTACGCGTTTCACTGTGTAATAAGTATTCATAGGTACCTTTTTTCAGGTTTTTACCCTCAATGAACTTTGTAAAAGTTAAATGCACTCTTGCAGTGTTAACTTTAAAATAGAACTTACGTTCAAACAACAGTTACTAACTAACCCAAGCAGCCTGATTTCCGTTTTTTCTTACTCAAACGCTTATAAAAGAGGGCTGACTTAAATGCAATGACTTCACTAAAATGTGACAGGATGCTGCTTGAGCATGCCTTTAAAAAGATGTCTTGCAGTCTCAGTGAAACTGATTTTGTACTGCATTTGACAGTTATCAGGAGTGAAAAAGGACGTTCTGTTCGTTATTTCAAACAATTTTTATTTAAAATAAACGAGTGTTCGTGCGCTCAGCATAACAGTACAGCAATGATTGTGCACAGAAAAACGTTAAAAATGCCATTTTTAACTAAAAGTGTGCAGTAGTGCACACCAATTCTGTATAAAATTCAGAGATGTGAAGAGCTTAATGTGGAAACGCTCTGTTCTTTTTATTTGATTTGAAAATCAAATTAAAAATGCTTTTTTGAGTGTTATTTTAAATCTCTTCAGTATTTAAAATGAGCATAAATTGTTTGTCTGTACCTCTGTTATTCTAAAATTTGTATTTAGAATAAACAGGAGTTTTTGTTTGCGTACAGAACAATTTTAAAAGCTGGTAATTCACCATAAAAATGCTGACTTTTTCATGATGTATTTGAGAAAACTCATCTGTCAACGTCTTTTAACCCACAGGGGGCAGCTTTGAGTCGTAATTTTATCACGAGGAGACTGATTTATTTCATTCAGTATTTAACTGAAAACTACCTTTTAGAGTTAGTTTCTAGTGTGTTCGTGATAAACGCTCGAACTACGTTCTTGTCAGAGACAAATCTATGTTGTTAGACAGTTTAGATGGCTTTAAATGAGTGTTTAAACTCTCAGTGAAATCTCAGTTTGTCCCGTGAGTGTGTGAACTGCTTGTTACCCGAAGTGCACCTGGAAATGACGACACAAGTAGGCGGGTCGACGCAGTGCGTCACCAGCTTCCGTTGAGCGAGGCGGAGCTCGCTAAACAGATACGTGACGTCAACCAATCAATCACAGCGTTTGTAGTTCATTCCCAAGCGTTCATGGTAAATGAAGTTTTCTTACCTTCGCCCAATGCAGTACCGGAAATGACGACAAAGTGGGTTGTTCGCAACAGCGTGCGTTCCCAAATCAGCGAATCAGCGTTCGCTACGAGAGTGATTGACAGCTCACAGCTCTCGTTTATCCAATCACAGCTCATAAACAGACATGCAGACAGTACACGTCCTTTTAACGTTAGCTTGCACAGCAGACCACAACTTTATAGACCCTTAAAACAACTCAAACGCTACAAATTAACTTCCCAAAACTCTGAAACGTGGCAATCACAATTAAAACAGGCACAACTAAGCTACGCTCAGTAACCAGCACGTCAACTGTAACACGACACGGACTCCCTCGGAGCCGCGTTCAGGTCGGTTCCGTCCACTTTAAAGGAGCAGAACTCGGGTTTCAGAACCACTATCCGACACCGTTCTAACAGTAATATGCTTCTTTGACCTGCTCTAACATGTAAAATACCAGCACAGCAATCTTGTAGATGTTAAATTAGCTTTTCAGGCAATTTGACTCGGCGGTCATTTTGCAGTGAGATTGCCTCAGCTTGTGCAACGTAATCTGGACCGGGTCCTTATCAGAACCACCAAACACTTCCCACACAGCGAGACAGATCCCCACCAAACTACTTATAGCGTTTCAAAAGTTGAACAAATAACAATTTCAGCTTCAAATGTCATTAACTGCAGTCCTGCAATCGTTCTGAACACTTTTCCAGCCAAAATAATTAATCTGTTAGAGTCTAAAACTTGGATCCCAATATGCAAACATGACGTTACAGTTCACGAGAGATCACAGTTTTATCAATAAACTTTCAGAACCACGTACGAGGCCACCAGATGAAGGAAACATGAGGGAGACCATATATTGTGTCTTTAAACACATATAGTGCCACCCAGATGTAACTAAAGGATTTTAACAGGGGTCAGTATTAAGCTGACCTCTTTATCCTTAATTAATCTACTTATTCAGATTGAATAGTAGTTTCACGGATTCTTTTCTTTTTCAGTTTATTCAATATTTCTGTGATCTTTGTGATGGATAAATAACCATAGCCATTAAGTGACAGAAAACGGTGATTTTAGTTTGGTATGCCAGGAGACACTACCATTTATTTAAAATAAATCAACTAAAATCAACATTATTACACTTGATTGACATGATTTCACTTTCTTTCAATTTACTACGTCAGCACACTTGAATTACAACAACAGACATAAATACTAGATGTTAAACATATTTAGTCTGAGGGCTCTTTAAACTTAAAATAGTTTCCAGCTTAGAATTGAGGGAAAAGGATAGGAGGAAAGATGGAGAAGAATTGGGAGGTTAAGAGAGGAAGTTTATCTTGCATTTATGAAACCAGATGACACTCTTCCGTACGCGTCCAGCTAAGATATCATCACACCTCCAGCAAGCAAACAGCGGCTCCTTTACCTTAAGACGTCCGCCTTGGTTCTGGCAAAGAGCTGTGATCAGCTTTGGACTGACGAGTCGTCGGTCCCGCAAGTCCAAGCTGGACTCCAGACGTGTTTACCTTGTCGGTGTCGGTGATACTCGCTTTCGTCGGCAGAAGCCGTGGCAATCGTGGTTTTTTGGCTCAAGATAAATTATTCCAGGAAGGAATAACAAAGTTTTGAGCTTACGCTCATTCGAAGTGGACTCATAACAGCAAGTTATCAGTCCCAGCTGGATGACGAAGGTCGTTAGCTCTTGACCAAGCGTACCCCAGCCCTTTGGGAAGGTTCACATCTCTTTTGAAGCTCCCAGCAAACTCTGAAGTGTTTAGCAAAAACTTAGAACTTAAAAAGATCATGAGATGAGAGATGAGACTTGTGTCTTTTTCATTGGTCCATGGACCAGTCGAGCAATTCACTTGCCGTTATCACGACCCAAGGTTACAGCCAGAGCAGAGGGAGATTTGTTTAGGAAAATATATTTTCTTCATCTGCTACCTTTTCATTTTACACCTTATATATTTTTTATTCTTTTCATTTGCTTGTCATTTGTTGTATCACATTTTGTAAAATGAATAAACTTAATAAAAAAAAAAATAAAAATAAAAAAAAAGACAGAGCAGCTGGAGCCCTTTCATGAAAAACAACAGATTAACTGTCTTCTGACTTTCTAAACAAAACCGTCCGGTCTCTGTGACCCGAGACTTCACCTTTAACACAGCAGTGAACACAGTAATACTCTTACAGAATAACACAGCTTAAAAGCACACATCATGAAAATGACAAAAGTTATTCTTTTGGTCACATTAGAATAAAATCAAAGATAGAAATAGTCTCTTTTGGTGACTATGTTCTAAGATTACAACTAATGGAATGATTTTGTAGTAAATGTCTTGCTTTACTGAGAGGTCAGTAAAGGTCATCACTGGACCGTTCAAAAACCTTAGTTTGACCCTGGGTAGGTCCACTACAGCTGGTTAACAGCGGGTCACTGTGGGTTTTTAGAAATGCTTGTAGTACCACCGGGAGAAGCCAGAGGACTATAGTTTTTTTCCGAGATTACCTGTCTAACATCAGTCTGTCAGGAGATAGTGACAGAGTGAAGAAATATGTTAAAAATATATTTTTAGAAAAGTTACAGACTGCAGCTTTAAGGGGCGAGATAAAACATGGGGAAGGAGGCAAAATACAAGACACACCTTAGACTGCTGTGTAGTTTTCTTTATTCTGGGGAGGGAGGGAAACCACCCATGTCCTGACCATCTAGGCACCCCTGCATGACAAAATGCTGCAGCCCACTGTGCTGAAATGCAATAAACCTCCACGGAAAACAGAGTAAAAGGCCTCTCATTCTCTAGAACTGGAACAAGAAAGCTGACAACCATGTCTGCAAATCACATCCCCATGCCCATTTTTTCACACTTCAAAAATAAAGGCATGGCTTTCTCTTGCTCATTTTTTTCTTTATTTTATCAGAAGGGAGCAGGAAAAGAACACACTCGCTAAAAGACTTCTCTCTAAGCATCATATTCATTAGAGTCACCCTAATTTGAAACGATTTATTATGCAGATAGAAAATGGTGGATCATTGATATAATCCTCTTAAAGCTCTCAGTATCACATGTGATGCATTGATCTGGATGCGGTAATTCCAAAATGTTGTCTATCAAAATGAATCAGGCATTGTGAGCTCTAAATACCCATCTGAGGTTAAACAGATCGTCAACTTAAGAAAATCATTGTTTTAAATTGTTTCTGAACTAGGTATCTGTAACAGCAGAGAGACAGATGCAAAGGAAATAGAAATGAAATAAAGAACAAGAGCTCATCAAAAGCTTGATTGCATTTCAATGAAAAACAATCATGTTGTTTCAGTTCCTTTGTTTTCCATGTTGTTTGGAGATCCTAAAATGAATGCAAAGACAATCAGATTCAGAAGAAGCAGCAGATGAGACTCATAGCAGAGCTGTAGAGTTGTCTCTTTTCATGTAAAGAGCCTTTAGTCAGAGTACCTGCATTTTAAAACAAAGTGAGCACATACTTTACCAGATCATGCTCGACTGAATTTTTTTTTATCTTGAATTTATTACTGTAGATCTATTTAAAGTTATGTGGAAGATTAAATGTGTTTGTTTCTTCTATACAACTAGCCAAAAAGATCAGATTAGAGCTTTCCCCTTGGATTTGTATACTGCATACTGGGGTCATTCATGAATCAACTTCTACTGAAATGTGAGCACATAAAAATGTAAATGTTTTGTTTGTTCCTTTTTCTTTTTGTAGAACCAGCAAGGCAAGAGAAAGCAAATGAATGGGTTTACAGTCTTTCAAACAACTGCAGTCATAAGGATCACAGGTTGGATGTGAAATTTTACACAATACTGTATGCTGGTGAAGATTCTCAGTCATCCAGGACATGATAAATTCAAAAAACGTTCATTTATTTGTAACAGAAGACGTTTTGCTCCTCAATCGAGGAGCTTTCTCAATTCAAAGAGCACTGAGTGTGGGGTTCAGATTTTAAAGGCTGAGATGAGATACACACATACCTATGTAGATTGACAAATCACACCTTAGATTAATCAAGTATGTCAGGTGGTTTTGTTTGTACACGATTGTCTGAAAAGTTGTGCACAAGAGATGTTGAGAAACAAGCGTGTGCTTTGAAAGACCAAAGGTACAAGGTGACCAAAAGATTTATAGGTAGCTGTAGTTCTTAATTGTTCTTTAATTTGTTTTTCTGAGACAAAGCAAAAGTATTGTCACTTCTTTAAATGCTTCAATCACATTTTCCCATCCTACCACACACCATTTGAATCTGATTTGTAAAAAGGACGTTTTAATTATAAACGAGTTTAATATTAAATAATATAATCAGATATTTTTTTTAGTTTTTTGTATATTCAGAAAACACATCAAATGTTTTTAGAGATTTACATAGAGTTTAAAAAACTAAAACAAATAAAAAAATCTTACTTATCCAACGCATCCACAATTAAATTGACATGTTCACAAACGGAGCCCCAAACCATCACAACTGTTGCAGCCTTCTAACTATGCTCTGATACCAAGCCAGATGGTTCTTCTTTTGTGTCCAGAGGTCACATTTATTTTTAGATTTGTTAGGCCATGGGACAGTTTTCCACTTCACTTCTTACTGTCACTGAGCTTTAAAAATGTACCAATGCTTATAGTTCTTTTCAGCCTTTATGCTGTAATTGCTATTGAGGATGAAAAACATGTTTTTATTTTTCATTAATGATCAGAATTTGTTTTTAAAAGATGAAGAGATTTTCAATACATCATTTTGTTTTTATAATGTTCAAAGGTTCACTTCCATTTAAATATGGTTTATAGGTGCAGCTTTTGTGAACACATGTGCCTTCAGATTCTTTCAGACCTGTACAGTACTAATATACAGTATAAGATCCAGTTACTAGATAATTTTAAATTATTTGGGAAAAATTCTACAGTATTTGCTCAACAATCTTCAGAGAATGGTGCATTCTTCAATTTCTATATTCATAAAAGTATATACAGTACATACCTACATACAGTAGTCCCTCGCTACTTCGCAGTTTGCCTTCTGCGGACTCACTCTACCGCGGTTTGTGGATGTGCAGTCCAAAATATTGGACTTAAAATACTTTTAACACATGATTGTGGATGGTACAACAACAATTTTTCCGTCTTTTGCCCTCCTTGGATGTCATTAGTCTGGCCTCCAACTCTAATGTTAAAAATCTTGGTGTTATTTTCTATCAAGACATGTCTTTTATTCCACACATTAAAAACATTACTAGACCCGCCTTCTTCTACCTATCGCTAAAATTAGAAACATCTAAAAATGATGCAGACAAACTGGTTCATACATTTGTCTTTCTAGACTGGACTATTGCAATGGTTTGTTATCTGGATGTCCAAATTTACATGCATTTTGTGGACTTGGAAAAGGCATTCGACCACGTCCCTCGGGGGGTTCTGTGGGGGGTACTCCGGGAGTATGGGGTACCAGGCCCTTTGATATGGGCTGTTAGGTCCCTGTACGACCGGTGTCAGAGCTTGGTCCGCATTGCCGGTAGTAAGTCAGGCTCGTTTCCAGTGAGAGTTGGACTCCGCCAAGGTTGCCCTTTGTCACCGATTCTGTTCATAACTTTTATGGACAGAATTTCTAGGCGCAGCCAAGGTGTTGAGAGGATCCGTTTTGGTGGCCTTAGAATCGCTTCTCTGTTTTTTGCAGATGATGTGGTCCTATTGGCTTCATCAGATCGTGATCTACAGCTTTCGCTGGAGCGGTTTGCAGCCGAGTGTGATGCGGCCGGGATGAGGATCAGTTCCTCCAAATCCGAGGCCATGGTCTTGAGCCGGAAAAGGGTAGCATGCCCTCTCCGGGTCGGGGAGGAGGTCCTGCCCCAAGTGGAGGAGTTTAAGTATCTCGGGGTCTTGTTCACGAATGAGGGAAAACTGGAGCGTGAGATCGATAGGCGGATAGGTGCAGCGTCCGCAGTGAAGCGGGCGCTGTACCGGTCTGTCGTGGTGAAGAGAGAGCTGAGTCAAAAGGCAAAGCTCTCAATTTACCGATCGATCTACGTTCCCACCCTCATCTATGGTCATGAGCTTTGGGTTGTGACCAAAAGAACGAGATCTCGGATACAAGCGGCTGAAATGAGTTTTCTCCGCAGGGTGTCTGGACTCTCCCTTAGAGATAGGGTGAGAAGCTCAGTCATCCGGGAGGGACTCGGAGTAGAGCCGCTGCTTCTCCACATCGAGAGGAGCCAGTTGAGGTGGCTCGGGCATCTGGTTAGGATGCCTCCTGGACGCCTCCCTGGTGAGGTGTTCCGGGCATGTCCCACCGGGAGGAGACCCAGAGGAAGACCCAGGACACGCTGGAGGGACTATGTTTCTCGGCTGGCCTGGGAACGCCTTGGGATTCCCCCAGAGGAGCTGCTCCAAGTGGCTGGGGAGAGGGAAGTCTGGGCCTCCCTAAGGCTGCTACCCCCGCGACCCGACCCCGGATAAACGGAAGAAAATGGATCGATGGATGGATGGAGGTAAGAAGGTCCTCCTTACCCTGACTCCTGTCCGGAGATGTTGATCAATTTTATTGAGAGACCAGCTGATGATCAAATTCTTTAAATTAGGAAGGAACAACACACACCAAAAGCACATTTGGGGATGGGGGTGTGTATGTCGGGGTCTAGATTTGTTAATTTCAATTGTATTTATTTATATATATATATATATANAATGATGAGTCCAGCTACAGACAGGAGGTGGAACACCTGGAGAGCTGGTGCAAAGAGAACAATCTTCACATGAATGTGAAGAAGACAAAGGAGATGATTGTGGACTTCAGAAGGAACAAACACACCCATGCCCCACTGAAAATAGGTGGGTCTGCAGTGGAAGTGGTCTCCAGCTACAAATACTTGGGTGTACACATGAATGATAACCTCAGCTGGAGCAACAACACCACCAGCCTGATCAAGAAAGGTCATCAGAGACTCTACTTCCTCAGACGGCTGAGACGAGCTGGTCTGAGCAGCCCAGTTCTCACCTCGTTCTACAGGTGTGCAGTGGAGAGCATCCTGTGCTCCAGCATCAACGTGTGGCATGGAGGCTGCACAGTTGAAGAGAGGAAAGCTCTGCAGAGAGTGGTGAAGGCTGCACAGAAGATGTTGGAGTCAGTCTCCCCACCATCACAGACATTTACACCTCCAGATGCAGGAAAAGAGCCACCTGCATCATGAAAGACCTCACTCACCCAGCACACTCACTCTTTGCCCCACTCCCCTCAGGACGGAGGTTGAGGAGCATCAAATGTAGAACCACTAGACTGAGGAACAGCTTCTACCCTGAGGCTGTTAGACTCATGAATAAATAAAAATAAAATAAAAATAAACACTGCAAAATATCACATCATGCTGATGCTGATCTGTTTTCTTGTTGCTGTGTTCATCTGTGACCATCTGCTCATACAGACTCATGTTCGTGCTGCTGTTTATAATGATGTTTTTCCACTACATTAGGGCTTAGTGTATTACTAGTTGATGTTTTTCTTAGTTAATTCTAGATGTTATTACTGTTTTTCTCTTGCATTTGTTGTTGGATGTAACTGGGACCTCGTGTACATAATCTCGTTTTCATCACATGTACCACATGCGGTGCAAATGACAATAAAGACTCTCTGACTCTCTGACTCTGACTCTGACTGATTGTTTAAAAAAGTGTTGACACAGAGGTTAGAGAAGGTGGGCCTGTGATCAGAAGATCACCGGTTCAGCTCCAGGTATAACAATATCAAAATGTGGGTGGGATAGATGAAGCACCTGTCTCCACCCTCATCTGCCCCACTCTGGCCCCTTGAACAAGGCCCTTAACCCCCACCATCTGCTCCTCTGGGCGCCTAGATATCAGCTCTCTGCTCCACACAGAGGCTGTGGTAGCTCAGTGGTGTGTGGTTGTGTCAGGAAGAACATCTGGTGTAAAACAATCACCAAGTCTTCATGTAAGACAGTTTGCTGTTGCGACCCCTGAAGAAAGGAGCAGCCGAACGAAGAAGTTTCAAGTGCTTCAAGTGTTGAATTTCTCATGGGTTGGAAACAAAATGGCTTTTATCTGTAAATCAAAAGCAATGTATTTAATTTATTGAGATTCAGCTGCTAATATACCAAAATTTAGTTTAGTCTTTGTAAATTGACTGAGTTACGGCCATCTTAATGTTTTTTTAGGGTTCAGCTGAAAAAGAAATGCTAACTTGCAGCTGAAAGCTAAAACATAAAAGTTATCCATGTTTAACTTTCACAAACTGAGCTTGAACAGTTCTAAATGTTGTTGTATGTGTGAGTCAGGACACATTTTTCATTCATTCAACCTTTATTTAGTCAGGTAAATCTCATTGAGCCTCGTGGACTCATTTACAAAAGCGACCTGCTAAAAACTAAAGAATGATGAACAGCAATGGTAGAATTTCCTAAAACAATAGATGATAGAAAAACAAAAGAGAGAAATACATTTAAAAAAATTTAACCATAAGAACAATTTTCCTGTGCATGTTCTCTTACTGCTTTGTGAATAATGAAGCATACATGTAGGAGGCTGTCACCAACTGATCCTGGTTCAGTGAGCCCTGCAGGTTGTTTACCTGAAACCAGTGATGAAGAGGAGGGTAACCTGAGAGCTCTTCAGCATCACACAGATCTCTGAGGACGGAGGACTCCCTGACGACAGGATCGGGTGTCAGAGGAAGAGAGCTGAGAGAGGAGATGGAAAGATTCAGGTCTGTGAATCCAGCTCCTCTGAACCTGGATGGAAGCATCAAGATGGAAACCATTGCTTGGATTTTGGCTCCAGGTCTAGTTCTGTGTTTTTGAGCAGAGGTGAAGAGACAAATTAGGAAAGAAAAATGGGACTATAAAGAGGAAAATATATAGGGTTAATGGGAGAAATAAACCTGAGAAGGAGGGGCATGAAAGAAGAAGAAGAAGAAAAGAACCCATAACTAGTTTTCTTCTCTGGACTGACCTGCTGGACCTTCACGGCTCCTCATATGAATGTAAGCTCCTCACTCTTCAACACGCTGCTTTCATAGCTGAGCCATATTCAACGGTGGGAAAGATGAATCCTGCTTTCACTTCACTATTTGTTTCTATACTGCATATTTTGTACAACTTTTTATCCATTTAAATGTCAAAACAGCTCTTTCAGGAAATCCTAGCTGTGGAAAAAACTTTTGGTTTTTGTAACTTTTATTCTTTTCACACACTTTACTTTTAATTACTAAAAGTTTCACCATGGAAACACTGAGATCTCCTTATTTCTTTCAATGATCTTTTTAAAATACCGTATTTTTTGTGTATAGGTTGCACTTTTTTATGGTTTTTTTCAAGGCCTGCGACCTATACTCAGGTGCGACCTATATATGGCTTGTTATCACTTTCGGTGAAACAAATTTTTAAATCCAGCTCATTTCACAATTACGTTCATTTATTAAGGAAAAGTTCAGCTCAGACATATATTTGCTATAATTTTTATCAAACAAATAATTGTTTTTAAGTGTTAATCTTCTTAAAAGCCTTGCTGTGCGCTCCTGTGGCAGACATTTGCAGCAGAGCTAAACGTAGGTGCGACCTATACACCAGTGCGACCTATCTAGGGATTTTTCCAATCTATTGGTGATAATTGGACAATGCGACCTATACACAGGTGCGACCTATACACCAGAAAAGACTGTAGAAGACTTGCTTTATTTTGTCCTTTTAGCTTTTAACTACCATTTGCTACTTTTAGATACTGTTACTTTTAGTTTTAGGTATTTTACACCACCGCTTTTTGCTAATATTAGCTAACAATTAGCTAATTTAGCTAGCATTTGGTTACTTTTAACATTGTGTTTCGAAACGTCTACAGTTATGATGGCATTGTGCTAGCTTTCAGATAGTGTTTTTACTTTTTACCTTGCATTTTTGCTACTTTTAGCTTTAAAGAAAAGTTTTTTTTTTTAACTCTTCTTAAGCATTTTGCAAGAACTTGGAGAGGTGGAGGTACTGAAAGAAGAGGAATGAAAGTCAGCCTTAGTAAGAAAGAGTACATGTGTGTGAATGAGAGGGAGGAGGTGGAACAGTGAGGCTACAAGGGTCAGAGGTCACAAAGGTGCAGGACTTCAAGCACTTGAGGTCCACTGTCCAGGAAAATGGGGACTGTGGTAAAGAGGTGAAGAAGAGAGTCCAGGCAGGATGGAGTGGATGGAGAAAAGTTTCAGGAGGGATTTGTGACAAAAAGGTGTCAGCAAAGATCAAATGAAAAGTTTACAAGACAGTGGTGAGACCATTTTAGGTTTTTAACCACCTCTGGTGCTGAGGTCACCGAGGTGGTTAAAAAGCTCCGAGGTGGCAGGGCTCCGGGGGTGGATGAGATTCGCCCGGAGTTCCTTAGGGCTCTGGATGTTGTGGGGTTGTGTTGGCTTACGCGACTCTGCAATATCGTGTGGACATCGGGGGCAGTTCCCTTGGATTGGCAGACTGGGGTGGTGGTTCCCCTATTCAAAAAGGGGGACCGTAGGGTGTGTTCCAACTATAGGGGGATCACACTCTTAAGCCTCCCTGGTAAGGTCTATTCAGGGGTTCTGGAGAGGAGGGTCCGTCGGATAGTCGAACCTCGGATTCAGGAGGAGCAGTGTGGTTTTCGTCCTGGTCGTGGAACACTGGACCAGCTCTACACCCTCAGCAGGTCCTGGAGGGTGCGTGGGAGTTTGCCCAACCAGTTTACATGTGCTTTGTGGACTTGGAGAAGGCATTCGACCGCGTCCCTCGGGGGGTTCTGTGGGGGGTACTCCGGGAGTATGGGGTACCAGGCCCTTTGATATGGGCTGTTAGGTCCCTGTACGACCGGTGTCAGAGCTTGGTCCGCATTGCCGGCAGTAAGTCAGGCTCGTTTCCAGTGAGAGTTGGACTCCGCCAAGGTTGCCCTTTGTCACCGATTCTGTTCATAACTTTTATGGACAGAATTTCTAGGCGCAGCCAAGGTGTTGAGAGGATCCGTTTTGGTGGCCTTAGAATCGCTTCTCTGTTTTTTGCAGATGATGTGGTCCTATTGGCTTCATCAGATCGTGATCTACAGCTTTCGCTGGAGCGGTTTGCAGCCTAGTGTGATGCGGCCGGGATGAGGATCAGTTCCTCCAAATCCAAGGCCATGGTCTTGAGCCGGAAAAGGGTAGCATGCCCTCTCCGGGTCAGGAGGGAGGTCTTGCCCCAAGTGGAGGAGTTTAAAGGTGGGGTATGTAACAATGTAACATTGTAATGTAGTCTGTAACTTTTCAAACAATATATTTTTAACATATTTCTTCACTCTGTCACTATCTATTAACAGACTGATCTTAGACAAAGTAATCTCTGAAAAAAACTATAGTCCCCTTGCTTCTCTATCAGCATTTATAAAAACACTGAAAACACAAGAGTGACCCGGACAATGATCAGCCAATAAAAACAGAGTTGTTTGTCACACCCCAACCCACGCCCCCACCTGTCCCAGCCGCAGCTCGTTCTCATTCAAAGGATTGCAAAGCGATGCAGGACTGTTTTTTATGTGACACAAAATGTATTAAATATCCCTTCTTTATCCCAGAGCTGGACTTTTATTTAGTTTTTTTGCCAAAAGTCAAGTGATCGCTTCATCCTTCACTGACAGACATGAGGAAATGGATTTGTCACGACTCACGAGCGAATTAAAACATGTCCAACATTGCTTCGTGAACCTCTGCTGATTTCTTCTGGTTTTTGTGTTGTTCGATGAGTGATGCATGGTTTTTATTTTATTTTATTAGAAGGTTTTATTAACATAAACACAGAATATCGCAGCGGCTCTGAGCAGATAGCAGCAGGGGGCGGAGCAGATCCCAAGTTCAGCGGAGCACCGACTGAGCCATATATGGCTCTGAGGGGAAGGAGCAGAATGCTTTTCTGCGCTGAAAATATTTCTAAGTCCCAGAGTGTTCAAATATCGCAGACCCTACCTTTAAGTATCTCGGGTCTTGTTCACGAATGAGGGAAAACTGGAGCGTGAGATCGATAGGCGGATAGGTGCAGCATCCGCAGTGAAGCGGGCGCTGTACCGGTCTGTCGTGGTGAAGAGAGAGCTGAGTCGAAAGGCAAAGCTCTCAATTTACCGATCGATCTACGTTCCCACCCTCATCTATGGTCATGAGCTTTGGGTTGTGACCGAAAGAACGAGATCTCGGATACAAGCGGCTGAAATGAGTTTTCTCCGCAGGGTGTCTGGACTCTCCCTTAGAGATAGGGTGAGAAGCTCAGTCATCCGGGAGGGACTCGGAGTAGAGCCGCTGCTTCTCCACATCGAGAGGAGCCAGTTGAGGTGGCTCGGGCATCTGGTTAGGATGCCTCCTGGACGCCTCCCTGGTGAGGTGTTCCGGGCATGTCCCACCGGGAGGAGACCCAGAGGAAGACCCAGGACACGCTGGAGGGACTATGTTTCTCGGCTGGCCTGGGAACGCCTTGGGATTCCCCCAGAGGAGCTGCTCCAAGTGGCTGGGGAGAGGGAAGTCTGGGCCTCCCTAC
>JBBPBX010058107.1:0-22207 GCA_038048925.1 Garcialebias charrua
ATTATTGTAATTTGAATTTAGGACTTTGAGTGAAATCTATCCAGACTTACAAGATGACTGACAAGGATCATAAGGAGCAAATCCCAGAAGCACAGACTGTTCGTAGAAGTGAAAGAATAAGAACATTAAGCGAAAAGGGTAAAGAACTTCAAGAGGAAAAAGTCAAGAGCCTTCAAAACAAATATGTAGTCGCCTTTGAAAGATGGAAATGTGAAGTAAAACTGATCAAAGCAACACTAAGTAGGAAAGCTTCTGACAGTGAATTAAAGGAGTTGATTAAAGACTTAAACGCCACCTGCACAAACGTTCAAACCATCTACGAACAAATACGACAAATACAACCTCCTGATGCAGACACAAGGCGTAAAGTTGATGCATGTACTTCACTTTCAACATACATTGTCAAAAGAGCTGAAAAACAGCTACAGGGAGACTTTGTAGAAAGCGAAGAAGATCCGTGGCCAGATGTAGGATCATGCTTAGGATCTGAAAGCACTACGTCAAGGTCAAGATCACAAAGGTCTAAAGGTTCATTCCAATCATGCTCACAATTAAGCAAGAGACTGGAAGCAGAGGCAGAGGCAGCTGCATCCAAAGAAGTATTAGCAGTAATGGAGGAGCAAGAAAAGGAAGCAGCTGAACTACAAAGGTTAGAACGTCAGAAGTTCAAAAGACAGCTAGAAGAAAAGCAAGCCGAGCTCGAAAGACAGCGAGTAATTGACCAGCAGAATCTCGAAAGACAACGAGTAATTGACCAGCAGAATCTAGAAGAACAGGAAATAATAGAAGAAAAACGCAGAAAGATTGCACGCTTGGAAGAAATTAAAAAACTGAATGCAGCAAAGGCTCGAGCAAAGGTTTATGATGAAGGTGAAAGTATTTCTGAAGGTCGGAGTTTACTACGCAGTATTAAAACAGAAAGTGAAATTCAAGCAATTCCTACCGTAACACACGTTCCCTTTCAAGCTCCAAGTTTGACCCAAGTCCACAATGCTACAAGCCTTAGATCTACACCATTCATCCCACAAGTCACACAAGCTCCTTTTAGATCTGTGCTGCATCCTACACTCCTAAACCAAGCTCAACCAGATCTTGGTGAACAACCTCAGGTCACCACAATCCAAACACTTAAAGTATCGAGCCCACCATTCATCCCACAAGTCACACAAGCTCCCTTTGGATCTGTGCTGCACATCCCCACAGTCCTAAACCAAGCTCAGCCAGATCCTGGTGAACAACCTGAGGCCCCCACAAACCCAACATTCCAAGCATCAAGCTCACCATTCATCCCTCCAGCCACACAAGCCTCATCTGTTGCAATTCAACAACAGCTAAATTATGAGCTGGTTAACATACTGGCAGAAGCAATAAATGCTAATCGCCTTCCAACTCCAGAACCTGTATTGTTCACTGGTGACCCTTTAAAGTTTAAAGACTGGCAGCTGTCATTTGAAATCCTGATTGAAAGAAAAAACCTTCCAAAGAACGAGAAACTTTATTATCTCAGAAAGTACCTTGGTGGACCGGCAAAAAGAGCAATTGAAGGCCTTCTCCTAGTGGGCACAGACGAAGCATACGATTCAGCTTGGAAGGTGCTAGAAAAGCGTTTTGGAAGTCCATTCACCATAGGAAAATGTTTCAGAGACAAACTTAATAATTGGCCTAAAATAAACTCCAAAGATGGAAGTGAGTTGAGAGAGTTTGCTGACTTCCTTAAGACTTGTGAAGCTGCAATGTCACATATAACAGCATTAGAAGTTCTCAATGACTGTATGGAAATTCAGAAACTTTTGCTAAAACTTCCAGAGTGGCTGACTACAAGATGGAGCCGGACAGCTATGGAAATAACAAGAAGGGCTGGCGATGAAAGGTACCCATCCTTTCACATGTTTGTTGATTTTATATCCACTGAAGCTGACATAGCTTGTGATCCCATAGCCTCAGTACAAGCTCTAAAAGATTTGGAAATGAGTGAACGCAAACACTCAAGAAGCCAAGTCATTCAAGCAAGAACATTAACAACAGACTCAAGCCACACATATACTATAACCTGTCTTTTCTGTAAAGACAACGGTCACACACTCAATGAATGTTTAAAATTCACAGAAAACCCTGTTCAAGACCGTATCACGTTTGTACAAGCAGAAAGGCTGTGTTTTGGATGTTTGAAGAGAGGACATCGTTCGAAGGAGTGCGATACCAGGAGCACGTGCGAAAAATGTCAAAGAAAACATCCTACATGTTTACACGACGACAAGTTTGTTGAACGTAAAAGAGTATTATCTGCAATGAGCGATAACACTCAAAACGAAGAAGCCAACACTAAAGAAGAAGCTGAACCAGCAATCTCTAATAGAGTAACCCGATCGACTTCAGGCACATTAACATCCTCTATAGTACCTGTCTGGGTTTCATCAAAAATTCAACCAAACAAAGAAGTTTTAGTATATGCTCTCCTTGACTCACAGAGTGATACATCTTTCATCTTGGATGAAGTAGCTCAAGATCTTGATACGGATAAAGGTAAAGTCAATCTGCGACTGTCGACTATGTCCACCAAGTCAACAGTAATACTATGTGACAAGCTAGTTGACCTTCAAGTTAGAGGATATGAACATGAAAGAAGAATCACATTGCCTCCAGTCTATACAAGAGAGTTTATCCCTGTCAACAGATCACATATTCCAACGTCTGAAACCGCCCTAAAGTGGCCTCACCTTGAAAGGCTGGCAAATAAGCTACCTCCTTTGCTAGAATGCAAAGTTGGTCTACTTATCGGCTATAACTGTCAACAAGCCCTCCTGCCACGCAAAGTTCTCGCAGGCAAAGAGAACCAACCTTACGCACAGTTAACCGATCTCGGTTGGAGCATAGTTGGCGGCTTGCCTCAAGTTCAAGATCATAAAGACGTCATCAGCACAAGTCACAGAGTCATTGTTCGTGAAGAAACCCCTGTGCCACAATCAGCAGTTGAACCCAAACATGTTCATTTTGTATGTAACACACAAGTAAAGGAAGTTAGCCCAATTGATGGGATAAAGACTTTAGAACCTGATTTTCGTAAGCACAGAACAGACAACCACCCAGTCTCACGGGACGACAGGTTCAGGTCAAAGGTGACCAAAGGCAAAAAACGAAAGAAAAATGGGCACTACAAACTCCCATTACCACCCAAAACAGAAAATCCAGCTGATCAGACCTCAAAGAGTTTAAACGCTACTCAAC
The DNA here is from genome assembly GCA_038048925.1 of Garcialebias charrua. Taxonomy (NCBI): domain Eukaryota; kingdom Metazoa; phylum Chordata; class Actinopteri; order Cyprinodontiformes; family Rivulidae; genus Garcialebias; species Garcialebias charrua. Next base: position 3,226 of record JBBPBX010058107.1, read on the forward strand.
TAAAGGAATCAAACCGTTTGAAGAACCCTTATCTCCTTTGGGAACAAGATATTCCAGTCAAAGAGGAAATAGTAAGAGAAGCTGAAGAAACAGATTTTCAACTAAGTAAAGGTCATACACACAGAGTGCAGTCAAAGGAAGTGAATCCAGTTCTAGAGCGTTTAAAGAAGTTCTCTGATTGGTCGAGAGCTGTAAAGGCTATTGCTAGACTCAAGCGATTCATCAAAGAGTTTAAAGGTGTTCAACAAAGAACAAACAAACCAACAGATCTGGAAGAGAGAAGAGACACAAAAATGTTCATTTTCAAGCTAGTGCAAGGAGAAGCTTTCGTTAAGGATACAGAAAGGCCACAAACCTCCAAAGACGACAGAAATGCCACAGAAAGTTTCACGAAACCTGCAAGTGAACGACATTGTGATTCTACAGGATGATAATGCTCCAAGATGTAAATGGAAACTAGCTTTAGTAACAGAGACTTTAGAAAGTCTAGACGGCAAGTTTCGAAAAGTGAAAGTAAAGACTAGTGAAACTACATTCGACAAAGGAAAACCACTGACAAGGTTAATATACCTAGAAAGACCTATTCACAAGGTAGTGACCTTACTTGAGACTGACACACACAGTAAATAGAATAAGATTGACACTCTTTTAAAAAATCCCATTGAGAACCAATTGGTGATTTTGGTGGGAGTGTAAGTGTCACTGAAATGATTTATGTATTAAAAGAAGAATTAATATTTGTTGTTCAGTAGTTAGAATATTTTGGTTTTGGTTTGTTTAGTTTATGCTTTGAAAGTGTGATATTTGTGCAGTATGCATTTGTTTTGTTGTGAGGGTTTGTTCTGTTAGTGCCGTTGTCACAAGATCTGTGTGAACGAAGGGGAGGGGCTAGATTTTCTGTGCTCCACACATATGAGCGGTTGCCTAGAGACGACAGACGCGCAGCAGCCTTGGTGGTTCACTGACTGAAGAATGTATAAGACTGAAGAATGTACAGTATAGGACTGAAGAATGTATATGACTGAAGGTATTTATAACTGTTGTAAATATTGTACATCTGTCAGTCATGATGTTCTAATATTTTATATGTTTATTTAGAATGTACTGTATAGGACAAGAAAAGTTTGCCTAGGACTTCTTTAACGACGAGCGGCCACGAGGTATTTTTTGTTAAAGCATGTTTTACTGTTTCACTGTTTTTACTGTTTTACTGTTTTTACTGATTTACTGTTTTTACTGATTTACTGTTTTACATTTTATTTTGTACTGTCTGTCTTATTTCTGTAGTTTTCACGGCAGTCATTAAAGTGCCAGTTTACACCAAAAGGCCGTGTCCGTGTATCGTCAGTTGGAAAACCGTTGTGCAGCCATCCTCTGCTAATAAAGAATCCGTGCCGGTGTTTCGTCAGTTGGAAGCCGTTACATTATATATTTTAGGTTCTGAGTCTTCGTATGTTGTCATGTTTTAATGTATTTGTTCATTTCAGTTGTTTCATTGATTTGTAATTTGTCCTCCCTTGAACTCATCTAGATCCTTCAGTTCTTTTATCATTTTAGGGTTAGCTCCTTCATGTGTTTTGATAAAGATGTTTCCATTTCTTGTCCATGTTGATGCTATTTTGTGTTGGCTTTTTAGCCACCTTGCTTCCTTTGCAATTTTTCCATTTTTTTTGTTAGGTGTTCATTTATGTACACTTTTGTTTCCTTTAGTAGCTTTGATTGACTAATTACATAGTTTCTAAACTTCCTGCTAACGAACTCGACGACTACCGACGGTTTGGTATTTGGTGGTTTACTGGGCAGGGTGTAACAGAACGAAATGTCCTCATATTTTATGTCATAGTAATTGTCCCATAAAAAATTTACTACAGTCTCCTCCAGAGTCTCTAGTTCTTCCTGTGGTGCATCCTCAGTTGGGCCAGTGTTAGTGAGAGCTTGTTTATATGTCCGACACTTACTAACATCAAGAGTGGTCGAGTCATTCACAACTCAAACTCTCAATGTAGCATCCTGTGATATCGAGTGTGAGGTTATTTTGGTCTTTGACCCAAAAGGCTAAATAATTGTCTGTTTTCAAGATAAGATAGTTTTAATTTGAAATATATGAATGCCTGAGTGATGTGCATTAAGAAATGCATTCCTCCAGGAATGGGGGGCCTTTAGAGTGTTCTGACTACAGGTCTGGAGTAAGTGAGATGTTTGAATATGAGCAGAAAATTGTTTGAGTTGATAAATATTGAATTTGTTAAAATACAACATTGGTTTAAATTAAACAAGTTATCATTGAACCTAGAAAAAACAAATTAATGTATATGATTTTTTTAGTAAGAAAAAGATAACTGTGGATGTTCCTTTTATTGATGGCTCTGAGATATGTAGGGTAAGGGAAGTGAAGTTTTTGGGTGTAATTATTGATGATAAGTTGTCTTAGAAACAACACATAAATTCTGTAAAAACTAAAATATCTAGATCTATTGCAGTATTGTATAGAGTTAAAGATCTATTAAATGTGTAGGGATACAGCACTCTCATGTCCGTATGGGATGTGGGCCTCTCCACATCTCTCTGAAACTCTCAGTGTTACACCTTCTTGAAGCTCTCAAGGAGACAAGTGGACACTATTTTTGTTACAATTATTTTGAATTAATGGACACCAATCAATCAGAAATAACTTTCTCTTTAATGTGTGTTAATTCAGAATTGATCAACAGTATATTTTTGTCATTTAATTATGATCTGTTACTTGCATGAGTTTGACCTTCTGCTGGTTTATTCTTCAATACAAGTGTGCTCTGAATATAAGGCATGAGTCAGGGTGAAAGCTGTTCACTCTCTGTTTTGTCTTCAAGCTAGACATAACAGGCCAGTCCATCTGGCCGCTTATGTAAACAGTTTTCCTGTTGTCCGTCAGAGACTTTCTGCCTATGGGAATCAAAATTCCATCTCTCATTTTGTTAAACCAGCCAATAGTCATTGAGGAGGTGGGGAGACCCCGCCTCCCATATAAAGTCCTACTTCCGTTTTGGATTTTAGTGTCGAAGGGGAGAACTTTCTAACAACTATTTTTCTCCTCTGGAAAAAGCTGGAAACGTTCTGGTCATTGTGTCAATTAGACCTACGTTCTCAGCCGGAGTTACAGTAAAGCTTACTGTGCCTCATTCACTCATCTTCTGAAAGAATTTGTTTTCTGGTAGTTTTATTTTGAAAGCTTAGCCAGTAGCTGGCTCTATTCCTGCCGGGAGAAGCGCTCTTTTTGCTCGTCTGAAGTGTATTATTACAATTTGGTAGCTCGTCCACGTCCCTAAGACGGTTATTCGGTTGTGTTTTGTGTAGTCTATTGTCACGGTATTTGTTGGCATAGTTCTTTATTCTTGTGTTGGACTTATAGATGGTTCTGGCTGGTGTGTGTCACAGAGATTGCTAATCGCTGCATTGTCTGGCTCATTTCACGTTAGAACAATCTTTCTTTCACTTTTGAACGTATGTTTTGAAGCTGCGGGTATGTTTGTGTGTCTGTGTTTGTGAGACGTTTCATACCGTGTCGCAAGCTAAAGCTGCTTACATCTGCGGTGACCGCCGTGTCACCCTTCCACCACTCTTCATCTTATTACATTACAGTTTCTGTTGGGCGCTGTTTTCACATTTTGCTGGGGATCTGTGGTGCCTATACTGTATCTGTTACAACGTTTGTTAGAGAGGGTTCGGTGAGCCGTTTCTTCTTCTGAACTGGACCGGAAACTGTCCGGTTCCGACGAAGACTCCGTTGTTTTCAACAGTTAGAAGTGCTGTCTGCCTCTGGTATACTCGGATACTGGCCTGTGTGTGATTTGGCTCATTAACAGAATTCTCTGTGGTGTTTTCTTCGTTTATTTTGTGAAAGAGTGTCCAGAACTTTGGGTAAAGCTAACGTTAGCGGTACCGAGGCATTCGGCTGCAGAAGCGCTGTGATTGGTCCATTGTGTGTCGTGTTCAAAAAAGTTGGTTCTGTAGACTGCTGGTTGTCAGATATTCATTTTTGCACACATTTCTGACAGTTTATCTGTGTTGTTCGTTTCTATGCACGTGATATCGTCGAAGACTGGCTTAATCGCGGTGTTTTGCGATATTTATAAGTGTTTTAGGACGTTGAAAAGTCCGTTCCATGCTAAAGTTCGACCGACCTCGAGGTCCGTGAACGCATCGCTCGAGCAGCACGTCACACGTGAGTGACGTAAGGTTTAGAAGACTCCATTACCCATGAACACTTGGGTTTAGAACTACATGTTCTGTCTTCGCTGTGATTGGTCAATTACGCTGTATGTGTTGACGCTTGCGGGGTGGGGGAGCCCACTCCTCGTCAATTTTCACTTCAGTAGCAGGGTGCACAGGCTTCAGGCTTGTTCGTCCGTTACTATCTTTGAAAAGACTGTTTCATCGCGGTGTTTTTGAGATTTTAATTGGTGTATTAAGTCAGTTGCTCTGAGACTACCGATCGCCATGTGACCAGGTCACGTGACACCAGAAGCTGCATCTGGTTTAGGGGAACCGACTTGTCTTTTTCTTTTGAGAAAAGTTTAAAAATCACATTACCTGTCCTAAACGATGTTACTCACATCGACTCGTCTATTATAAGACTGGGGTTCTAGAGTTTTGTCACGTAAAGGCTTTAGATCTTTCTGATTGATGCTTTTGATCCGTTTTTCGACGTCTGTGAACGTCAGAAGCTGCAGCTTCACTCACGGGCGACAACAGCACCTCTATAGCGGTCAGCAAGAGAAATTGCAGTCGCTGTGATGAACTTATCCAGCGCTGTACCCCCACCTGCTGGTTGCATTAGAATACAGTTTTGATGCAATTCTGTCTATCATGTCAGCTTTCCTGTTTTTAATAGAGTACAGTTGACATCCAGACTCACAGCATCCTTTCATTTGATTTTCACATATAATCAAATGTTGATGGCAGAACAGTTACACAGAATTAATACAGACATGTCTGCTTTTTGATAAAACTTGACACTTTTATCATAAATTCTGTGCAAAACAAGCTGTCTGTCCTAGTTTATTTTAAACTGCATGTTTAAAATAACACACATGAGACATCTTTTGTCTTGATTTTCACAAAAATCACACGATAGCCGATTTTGTTTGATCTTGTCACAGGTCGACAAATGAATAAAAATCACTGATTTTTATTTCATTTTACATCTTGGATGTTTTCTGAGCAGCTCAGACACCTTGAATCTGAATCTGATCACTTTTGTGTGCGTTGGTGTGATTAAACGACAATCAGATTGGGTTAGTTAGTAACTGTTGTTTCATTATAAGTTCTAGATAAGGTTAACACTGCCTAAAGGTATTTAACTTTACAATTCATTGGGGTAATTCCTGAGATAAGGTACCTGTGAATGATAGACTTATTGAACACAGTGAAGCACAAACCTGGAGGCTGGTGGGTTTTGATTTACTCCAGGCTACATAAATGGTGATGATTTATTTGCACGCTGCGAAATAAGATCCATTTTACTTGATTTTTCACAGGAAATCAGTACAAAGATGGACGTTCGAACAGGTGCCTCAACTGAGGGGGCCTCCTCTTCTATCAAACCTAGATGGATGCGTTGGGGCCGTGTGTCTCCTGCCCGTGCTTATCGCAAAGTGGGAGAATCTGCTTCATCGTATGCTAATTACTTAGCTGCGGTGGACGTCCATCAGGATAAGTGGGAACATCCCCTGTCGTTCTACGACAGGCTGATCTCTGTCTACTCCAGTGGCAAAACTGTCCCTGGATTAGAGGAAGATGAGGAGTTTAAAAATCTTTTCATTACGAATCTCATGCCTTTTCAACGGAAATGTGTTCGCTTCAAGGTTGATTGCAAAAAAGATACCATGGAAATGATAAAACAATACGCTGCGACGGTTTTTGAGGCAGAGATACAACCTAGGATACCATCAGAGGTTTGTCCAGGTCAAAAGGTCACATCTCACTCGCAGACAATTGAAGAGGTTCCCTCTCCTACAGAGTGCGAGAGTAAACAGGATTGTCATGATAACAAACAACAGAATAGTGCTACAAGCTGGAACAGTGACTCAGATCGGTTCACAGGGAGTTCTGCTCCTCCTGCACCTCAGGTTGAAAACCCTGAGATGAGCAAAGAACCACACAAGGTAGGTGTTCTCTCTCTAGGTGAACCAAGATGGTTCAGATCGAACCAAAAGAGTTCTCACCTAGGTCTCGCAGTGGGTGAACTTCGAGAGAAGTTGATGTCTGGGCGCCGTGACCCTTTGAAAAATGGTCAGTCCCAACAGGTAACCCCGAGAAGCGGCCCTCCTGCCCCTGCACCTCGAGCTACACAGTTCGAGACATGCAAAGAGTCACACAAGCTCCAGATTAAGGAAACGACGCCTCCGCGCTCGGAAGAGACCGAGGAAGTAAGTTGTTTGTCAAATGAGTTGAATGTTACAGTGGTTGACCAAGCTGACACAACGTGTGACATTGTCCTTGATGATAACACAAACAACATTGTTCAACCTGATGAAGCGACGTGCAACACTGCCTTTTGCAACGACTCAGTGCACACAGTTGACAACAACAACGTCAACACTAACAAAGATGCTGACAACAAACGAATTGCTGATGATCAGCGTCCTGAAAGTCAAGATGCTGACAGCGAACACATTGTTGATAAGCAACATCCCGAAGGTCACGAGGCAGACAGCCAACATGATGCTGACAGCAGCGAAGTTTGCACAGACGGAGGTACACGTAAACAGAAGCGTGTGCTTAAACCTAGACGGTTTCTGTGTAACTTTATGAGAATGGGGCCCGCTAAGAAAGCTTACCTGCCACTCACACTGGAAGGGGTCCTCGCGCGAGAAGCACTCCTGGATTGCGGCTCAGACGTGTCTGTCATGTCAGCCGAGCTGTTTGAGGGGCTACGGACCGCCGCTAACAGTGTTGACAGGCAAATACCCATCGTGACTTGTGCTTTTGTGCTACGGGGTCCCACAGAGACGGGGACAGCCCTGACAGCTATAGCCATGGTTCACATGCAGATTGGCAAAATGTCACTATACCACCCGGTGTATGTGTCTGAACTTGACTCACTCCAGATTCCATTTTTGGTTGGCCAAGATTTTATAAATCGCTTTGAAGCTATTATAAATTATGGCAATCAGACAATGTGGGCCACAGTGAGCAGTCCACTGCCAATCGAGGTGCCTCCCCAAGGTCAGGACACTGACTGTCTAACAGCAGGTACCGCTGAGGTCACAAAGGAATCCCCAACCGAGACCACAAACCCGGTAAGTGAACCTTCATATACAGGTGAGACAGAGGAGACTCAACAGTTGGACCAGACTCTGGCCCATCACGAGAACCTCCTCTGCGAGCTGACACCTTCAGCACTCACTGAACACTACCTACCACAGGTAGGAGAAGGTGTGGAGATCCAAGGGTCCCACACCGATGACGCTGTACTGTCCTATGGGACAGGTAATTCGGCAGACAGCCGAGCTTTCAGTGAAATCTTGGTTCAAGGACATCTGAGTCCAGAAAGTGACAGTCTACCACACGCTGACAGTCACTTGGACTTCATGGTTACAGATTTTGAGGACCCCTCCTCAAACAAAAGGGGGTGAACTCACACTTCCTACCACAGGTAGAGGACGGTGTAGAGATCCAAGGATCACACACCGAGAACGCTGTACTGTCCTCTGGGACAGGTAATTCAGCTATCAGCCAAGCTTTCAACGAAACTTTGGTTCAAGAGCATTTGAATCCAGAACTACTCAGAGATGACATAGTTCTTACAGACTCAAAGAGCACCTCTTCAGTCATGAAGTGGGTAGACACACACCACAACGGCAGTGACCCGTCGCAGTCTGACCGGTCAGACACACCTGCTACTGCGCCGACAGTTGTGACACACCTGAATTACGCAGAAAGAGGTAGACGTACAGAGATACGTTGGCCGAAACCTGTAAGGTTCCTGTACAAGGTTCCCGATAAATTGCGCATACAGCTTAAACTAAACAATGGCATCCTAACTCGTGCCCATGGACGGACGTCCACACCTGTGCGCGTGGTCCCCCATGACCACAGGGGGGTGATGTTAGGTCATGCCCATGTCAAGGACAAAGATTTCAATAACCCCACAAATGACAAAGATCTCGCAAACTCACAGACTTCATGGGAAAATAAGGTTGTCCAAGCACAGGATAGTAAATAAACTAAACAGTTTAAACTATACTAGTTGCGAAAAGAAACCGTTCCAACTAGAACTTAGAAACGCTAAGCATAAAACCCACAACAAAAAACTAACCTTAACATCCGTTTAAATCTGCAGGATTTAATTGACATGAGCACCTTCTACAGAGGTGCCATAGAAAGTGTCCTGACCAGCTGCATCACTGTGTGGTTTGGTGCATGTACTGCATCCAGCCGCAAGAGCCTCCAGCGCATTGTGAGAGCAGCTGAGAAGATCGTGGGCACCTCCTTTCCCTCACTGCAGGACTTACACAGCAAACGCCTCACTCGGAAAGCCCTCTGCATGGCAGGTGATCCCACACACCCACTACACAGCTGCTTCAGACTGCTGCCATCAGGGAGGAGACTGAGGAGTCTCCAGGCTCGAACCAGCAGACTGAGAGACAGCTCTGTTCATCAGGCAGTCAGGATGCTAAACACTCTGCCTGCTCTGCCCCCTCTCCCATTTGAACTGCCTTAACACTAAAACTTTCTCACACATTACCACACAACACAAAGATTTTGGCACTGGACTCTGTGTCATCAGACGGGTTATTCACTAAACTCTCGGTCATGTGCTCATACAGTTTGCACTACTTCTCATACTTGCACTGATGTTTGTATTGCATCGCTGCCTATAGTCATGGTACTGTTTACATTCTCTGTTTACATTTATTAATACTGTTTACTTTTATTACTACTGCTTATATTTAATTGCTACTGTTTACATTTACACTACTCTAATATCTGCACCGCTGCTGATACATATACAGTGTGCTCTGACCGGTCTTGTTTAGGATGCCCAATGTGCCTTACTGCATATGCCACTTTTTGCCTCTATAACAACATCAACTACTACCTCGTGCATGTACTGTGTACATTAACTCATACGCTGCTTTGCCACTTTGCAAATGTCAATGCTAGAAACCTTTAGTTTATTTTAGTTATACTTTTTATACTCTTTTTTTTATACTAGTATGCAAAAACTCAGGACAATATTATGTTCATTAAATGTTTAATGTTTTAGTTTTAGAGTCGGTGTAAATTTTCATACTCTTATACCACTATGCAAAAACTCAGGACAGTGTTAGTTTTACTATTTTATGCTTATGTCTATTATTATATGTTTCAGTGTTTCAATGTTTAGATGTTTACTGTTGCACCGAGGGACTGAGAGAAACGCAATTTCGGTCCTGTGTATGTCCTGTACAGTACATATTGCAGATCTGACAATAAAGTTGACTTTGACTTTGACTTTTATAAAGCTAAGAACTGTTTTTCTTGTGTGTGACACGTTGGAATCTGACGACCAGAGTGAGTTTGACGTAGTGAAACGTTGTTTTCTAGTTGCTTGATTGCTACTTTTGTTGTTATTGAAGTTGTTATTGTTTTCTGAACACTCCCAGCCAAAAGAGGTTTTGATTAATGTTAGTTGAAGACTTAAATGGATTTAACTATGCCAACATGCTGTTCATTTTGTTAAAGATCTCAATCTTTGAAGAGTCATGGTAGATTAATACTACTTAAGGTACTATAATCTACACTGATCTCCCAATCATTTAGGTAGGACCGATTCGATCGTTTCTATTCTAGATCTATTCATTTTGATGAGTCTCGCCATAGACTTCAAAATTTATAGGGAATACCAAATCTTGCGTCGTTCGTCTAAAAGACAACAGACATTTAGACCAAACTAGATTTCATTTTTTTTATTTTAGTTTAACCTAAACTAAATAATGAATGGAGGAATAGTTTGAAAGAAGAGGCCTTCGTTACAGAAGCCCTCCACATTTCTATAGGTATAGATCCCTATATCTGATTTTTACAGCATTGATCCACCCCTTAATTGGTAATTGTAGCTGATCTAATCCATGATAGCTTACATACCAGGTGCATATAGGTAAGGCTTAATGTAGAATCCCAATCATAAGCCCACCTAAAACCACATAATTGCATGACACATTGAACCAGGGTGGCACCGACTGGAAGCCATCCAGCCTGCAACCTTCGATGTGGGGACCTGCTAATCCAACGTTGGTCTTCAACCTTCATCCAAGGGCCGCCTCCTCTGCTTCAATCGAGGGATCCCCTCTACATGCTGATTAACAAACCATTTGTTGCTGATGAAATCAATAACCCCAATCGTTGTGGAAATACCGCTGTGGATTATAAGACTCAGTTTTCCATGGGTTAACAGACTATGTTTTCCAAAGGATTGAAATCTTACCGCAATGGGATTACCTTCGAACTGTATGGAATTTCCAAAACATTATGGGAGTATAATTTTGAACTTTTTTTTTTGAACTTTTTCCACTTGCTGGATTACATAGAGGTCAGAGACATTCGGTGGTATCCTTTTGTGTTGGAACTCATCCCCAAGGACAGGCGATGATTTCCAAAAAGGGGGACTGTAGGGATACAGCACTCTCATGTCCGTATGGGATGTGGGCCTCTCCACATCTCTCTGAAACTCTCAGTGTTACACCTTCTTGAAGCTCTCAAGGAGACAAGTGGACACTATTTTTGTTACAATTATTTTGAATTAATGGACACCAATCAATCAGAAATAACTTTCTCTTTAATGTGTGTTAATTCAGAATTGATCAACAGTATATTTTTGTCATTTAATTATGATCTGTTACTTGCATGAGTTTGACCTTCTGCTGGTTTATTCTTCAATACAAGTGTGCTCTGAATCTAAGGCATGAGTCAGGGTGAAAGCTGTTCACTTCCTTCTCTGTTTTGTCTTCAAGCTAGACATAACAGGCCAGTCCATCTGGCTGCTTATGTAAACAGTTTTCCTGTTGTCCGTCAGAGACTTTCTACCTATGGGAATCAAAATTCCATCTCTCATTTTGTTAAACCAGCCAATAGTCATTGAGGAGGTGGGGAGACCCCGCCTCCCATATAAAGTCCTACTTCCGTTTTGGATTTTAGTGTTGAAGGGGAGAACTTTCTAACAACTATTTTTCTCCTCTGGAAAAAGCTGGAAACGTTCTGGTCATTGTGTCAATTAGACCTACGTTCTCAGCCGGAGTTACAGTAAAGCTTACTGTGCCTCATTCACTCATCTTCTGAAAGAATTTGTTTTCTGGTAGTATTATTTTGAAAGCTCAGCCAGTAGCTGGCTCTATTCCTGCCGGGAGAAGCGCTCTTTTTGCTCGTCTGAATCAGCACACACGCGCGGAAGTCATTTGGACGTGAACTGGACAACACAGTCCGTTGGTGTCCACAAAACTTCAACTCTTATCTCCAGAGACGTTCGTCAACAGGTAACGAGGCGTTGATTGTGTTCTGAACGTGTGAAAAGCCCAGCTGAACCCGTGGTGGGAAAGTGTCACCCTGTCTGCTCAAAATAATTAACTTCCTTTAAACTTAGCTTTCACTCTAATCCTTAAACTCCTCATTGTTCTTATTTTTCTTAAGCCATTAATCTGTCAAGTAAATGTGCCAACAGAAAAGTTTCTAACTGTCTGTTTGTTTTTAATTTGAATTCTTGTCAAAGTAGTTAGTGAATCAGAGCTAATATCGATACAAATGTTTAATGTACTTTTATGATTATTTCAATAAAAGGTCTATTTTCTGGTGGACCAACATAAATTGAAGTCTTTCGTGAAATTACATTTCTGGCTTATCACTTTAAAGCAATTTAATACCGGAAAAAGGGTGAACTTGCGAATGAATTTGGGTCAGATCAAGTCTGCTCCAACTTCTCTAAAATATAGGTAAGTCATTAAACTGATCAATAAGTCCTATATTATTACAAATGATAAAGCAATGTATTTGTTGTACAATACAATAATAATCCCGCATTTAATTTATTGTGTTGAGGTTTGGGGTACAGCGTGCAAAACTATAACTACCGGTAAGCCCATTTTTATTTTACAGAAAAGAGCTATAAGGATTATCACTAGAAAGCATTATTACCATCCATCAAATGTTTTGTTTTGCAAATTAAAATTACTGAAATTTTATGATCTGGTTGACTACAATATACTCTTAATATTGTACAAGGCGCGGAACCTCACATTACCCTCAAATATCCAAAATCTTTTTGTAAAAAGACAGAGTACTTATCTAAAAAAGCTAAGTCTGGTCCTCTGGACATTCAAAAAACAAAACAAAACAAAGCAAAAAAATTGTAGAAACGTTTTGTCTTTCGTCCGAAAAACTTCCTCAGTCTGAGGTGCTGTGTTCAGCTCAGTCTTATAAATAGCACCCTGCAGTGTTACACAACCAGTTGGCTGATGACAGCCTGAAACCAGCGGCTCACATGATCAATGAGGACCATCAGCCTAATGATGGATCGTTAGCACCCTGATGGTTGTTTGCTATTCACAGAGGGCTGCAGAGTGAATATAAATTGGTTTGTTTCAAAATTTATGATTGGTAAAGTATGTTGAGTTATTTATTGTGTAATATTTTTTGTAGATTATTGTTGTTTGAATTGATTGTTTGAATTAATTTTGTTGAAAAAGGGGCAGACATATTAAGATTTTATCTTCTTCTGCTTCCTTTCGTTTCATGTAATGTTTGATTTTTTTTATTTACGTGGAATTATAAATAGTTTTTTGTGTTCTTTTAAACTTGAAATTTGAAATGAATAAATAATTAAAAAAAATAAGTCAAAGATCAGTTAAAAACACACTCAAGGTTGTGTTGTCTTTGTCTGAGGTCCACATAAAGCCAGCTCTAAGAGGAATGTGACACTGAGCAAACATGAAGCCCTGTTGGAGGAACAGAGAAGTGTTACCACAGGTGATATGAGCCTGCATGAAACATGTCTTACACCACAAAACTGACTTCACAGGCAATTTTCTTTCTTTCTTCCCCTTTTCCCCTCCTCTCTGTTGTCTGCAGGCTGAGCCACTGGCAGCAGCCCTGGACTGGTTCAAACCTGTTTGGGTTGAAAACCTCCGACCAGGAACCATCCAAACAGAACTGGAAGTTATTTATGACCTCAACTTCACTCATTGGAAGACAGAACAGCACAATAAATGGATAAAATCAAGAAAAGAGAAAAACTGATCAGTTATGTGTTAGCAAAATGGTTCATTACCTGTTGAAAAGGCAGACAAGTTGCAAGTTTTGCTGTTGTTGTGTCATCCTAATTTGTTGGTCTGTTTGTTTCACTTCTTAAAATAACAAAGTTAAACGGAACAAATGTACTTTCTAATGAACACAATTAATTCTGAATAACTAGGTACATTATTTCACAAAACATTTTTTTTGCTTGCTTCAGCAAAATTAAGAGACTAAATGCTTTTTTTTTAGCATCAAGAAAATACCTGATTCAAGCTGGAAAATGCAATAAATAAATCACTCATTCCACATGTAAACCAACCTTTAACCAATCATTCAACAAATTTTACCCAATTTAAACAACGTGAAAACTGACAATTTATGGTTGCAAAATTTGCACATAATTTCAAATAATGTCCCTATTTGTTTAAGAATTTACATTTAAGAAAAAGGTCAAAAAGGACTTGCTCAAAAACTATATATGATGTAACTTAGTGTGTTTGTGTAAATAGAATTATTCATTTTGTGATGTAGTTTGTGTATTACAGTTAGAAAAATTAAGTAGAATTATTCATTTTCTGATGTAGTTTGTGTATTACAGTTAGAATGATGTAGTTTGTGTATTACAGTTAGAAAAATTAAGTAGAATTATTCATTTTGTGATGTAGTTTGTGTATTACAGTTAGTAAAATTAAGTAGAACTATTCATTTTGTGATGTAGTTTGTATATTACAGTTAGAAAAATTAAGTAGAATTATTCATTTTGTGATGTAGTTTGAAGGTTATCATTGGTTGAACAAACTGTGAAATAAGGGGCAGATATAATAAGATTTCATCTTCTTTCTGCTCCCTTCATTTTATCCTACTTGTATTCTTGTATCTGATGAAACTGTCTTGTATTGTTCTTTTAAAATGAATGAATAAACATCAAATCAAATCAAATTTGTGTTGTATTTATACTGGTAAATATCCACAATAAGCTTAATATTAAAATACTGGGCTAGTTTGTTGTAACTGAAACACTGTATGATCGTTTTGCTCGTAACTCGTCAGATGACCTCGAATGTCCCACTTTTCCTGGCGTACCGTGAACGCGGCACCAGATAAGCTCGCTGGCGGTTTCTTCAGGAAGTCGCTGTGATGTCACTGACCAATCAGAAGCGCCCAAAACACCCTCAACAGATCTGCGTCGGTCTTTTCTTGGAAATACATAGTTCAGGCTGGCTGGGTTCATCTGCGGTTACTTCGCACACACGCGGCTCGGGAAAGTCCGCTGCGTGAGGCGGGCTCAGGTATCAAGGTACCCGGTCAGCAGGCGGAGGTTCACCGGGGCTTTGCTTCACCGAGCTGCGCCATAACTGCTGGTTCACCGCAGAGCCCAGGACGCACCTGAGGAGCGCTGAAAAGTGCCTAAAGACACCGCGACAACTGAGATAAAAGCCGCACGGACAGTGAGTATGCGTTCTTCCTCTAAATATGTAAAAATATACATTACTGGTGTGTAAACGAGAATAAGTTTTATTGTTTCCAAACACCAAGGGTGAGTATGTTTGCAGAAATTTTATTAAATGTGTCCCAAGAAGAAGTCGTTTGACCCAGTAAAATAACACTTGCTTCATCAGCCGTGAAGTTTCATTTCCTCACGTGCTAAAACAACATGTCCTATAAGCACATAAATACGTCAAAGTCTGGAAGTACTGTCATAATACAGTAATAATACAATCAGACGACAGTTCAAGTACAATATTCAACATAACCAACTTGGGGCAGAAGCCATTTAGTTTGTTAGATTGAACTTGACCTGCTGCGGTTTATTTTAGGGGTCTGCAGTCTTTACGACTGAGAGTCGTTTTACCACCTCTTCTTTTAAATATAATTAGTAGAAAGCCTCCTAACCCTCATACTTGGCAGAAAATCGAACAATTCCTAGAAGGAATATCTCCCGTCGCCTTTTATGCCACAGTTAAACCGTGATAATATTAGTAAAAAAAAAAATAAAAAAAAAGATCATCACACTCATGGAATGTGTTGTGGATGACTCTCAGCTACTACCACACCAAATTTTAGCTCATTATCTGTGAAATTTAAAGCAATTTTGCCATTTGTGCAAAGCACAAGCATTAAAGCCATGTTAGCTGTCAAAATATGAGATTTTTCAATTATTTTGTTTTGAAGTTTTTGTTTTAAGTGTAACATTAATATTAAAGTTAACCACATCATTCACTACCAAAAGTCTGCATAATTTGCAATAATTGAAATCGGCAGTCATATTTTGCTGCCAACATAAGAGGTGTTTGTTTACATTCAAACACTGACGAGGACATTTTAGACAGTCTTGGCACACAATGGATATTGAGTGGATAAAATAATCCAGAATGTACCCTGATGCATGCTCAATAATCCAGGTAGAAAAATCTAAAAAAGCTAAGTCTGGTCCTCAGGAGACAGACAGAAGGAGAAATTCCACACAAGACAGGCTCTAGACCAGGGGTGTCAAAGTCAAATACACCAAGGGCCAAAAAAACAAATTTGCTACAAGCCAAGGGTCGGACTGGTTCAAACGTATTGAAATGATTGCACATAGCCTATTGAACCAAGACCTAACAGACTGTCTATTATTTAAGGATTAAATTAATAAAACAATATTTTCTTATGGATCTGTCAGTAATTTCAAGTGAAAACATTTTCCAACAGGCAAACAGCAAAAAATTAAATTGTTTTTAAAAACAATATCTTTCTTAATACCAAGATAAATGCATAAATAAAAGTGCATGCATTATAAACTGAAAATACATTATTGTGCAGCTCTATGATCCTACTGATCACTGCTTTCAAATAGTACAATAAGAAAATAAATCAAATCAGTTGTATTCTGTGAGTTAACCGCCTAAATAAAGGTTGAATGATTATGCCGGTTACCCAATGGACCCGTGTCGGGCGGCGGAAGCGGCCGGTTTACATGCAAAGTCTATGTGGGGAGGCGTCAAGGCGCGGCGTATCGTGAAGCGCTGCGCTTTGAGTTTGAAGCGGCGCGGCGGCACGCGGCAGTTCCTTTCCGCGCACGCGCGCGTCCGAAGCAACCTACGCTTTGAGCAGCGTCGGATCAAAAAGTTTATATTTTGCGGCTCGACGTTGCTCGACGCATCCAGCAAACAATCGGGAGAGCCTCTGCTATGTGATTACACAACGACAACAGGACTTTTTTTGGACTTTTTAAACTTACCCCATCGAGCCTCCATGAATTGGAACCAGACTCCGGTAAGAAACTTGACATTTTTACAGTTGCTGCTGTCCGCTCCAGCATACGATCACCCCAAACATAAAAAAAACGTTTTAATCTCAACAAAGACTGTCGGAGCTGCAGTTCGGCTCGTAGAAAACCCACTCCAGTAGGAACGGGGGTCACGTGCGCCCCCCAGTGCGCGTCATCAGACGGTCTGTGTCTCCCCCAGTGTGACCGTGACAAGCGGCCAAAAGGGGGCGGCAGGAGCGTTCTGACAATTTAGGTGGGTACCCGGCATTAGGCATACAGCTGTCTTGTGATTTTTAATTAATATACTGTACTTTTTTATGATTGTTTACTGTTGGCTGCAAGTATCAAGCTGTGAAATCCTTCATTTTCTACAGCTGATAGCTGTTGATCATTAATTATGATGAAGTTTAGCAACTTATCGGTGAACATTTGAGCTCTGTGGCTTCAGCGGTGTGTTTTTATTGTTCAATCTGGGGAGCTTTGATTTCGGTCAGTCGCTGTCAGCTTGTCCCTCCTACCAGATGGTCAGACAGCGGGTCTGAGTGGACGCAGCTGGCCGCGGTTGAACAAGAAAAACACACCTCTGAAGCCATGGAGCTCGAATGAGAAGTTGCTAAAGTTTAGCAACTTCTTGAGGGACAGGCTGAGTTTAGCAGCTAAACTCAGCCTGTCCCTCAATCCGAGACGGGGACGTGGCTGGGTCGTGCTGCTTTTTCGGTTCAGCGAGAGTGTCGTCCCGCTGAACTAACTTGACCGCGGTTTAATGTGATGCTATGGTTTTGCAGACATTGCACGTTGCTGTCTTATGGTGTTTAGTGTAAAATACTTCCACACAGCAAACATGTTACGATTAAAAATTGGTTAGCTGTTAGCTAAAATGCTACTCACCCAATCCGCACGCTGTAGCTGGCTGCAAACTATGGAATGGATTTCCTGAATTTGAGGCGGGTCTTATTACTCTGGGTTCATGAGACACAACTCCGTTCAGAAAATCCATTACATAGTTTGAAGCCAACCATCATGGATCGGAAAATAAGTAAACTATGCTGGTAATGTACGTAGTCCGATACCGGATCGGATCGACCTTGTGTCGGGTGCAAAACACCAGCGGGCATCTAATGGTTATTAAATATCATCCAGGGGGCCATAAATAATTGCTTCGCAGGCCAGATATGGCCCGCGGGCCACCACTCTGACATATGTGCTCTAGACAGAGCAATGTGGATATCCTAACTGGGCCTTCCTCAAAGCAGAGAAGAAACCCAAACAGGACTCCAGCCAACCATCAGGTGAAAAGAAGGAACCCAGACCAGTGGTTAGTCCGTATGTTGCGGGAGTTTCAGAGAAACTGTAGCCTGGTTGGAACCAGACCCATGTCCTTCACTTCGCTTTGGACTAGGGTCTGGCATTCCTCCCATTGAAAACGATTTCTCCTGGAGATTTTTGAATGGACCAATCAGAGAACAGAAGGCGGAGTTTTGTTAGTTTAGCCTGGCGAGGTCCAGGCTATCAGATAAATTGCTCAGAAACCACTCGGTGGATATTTTTTCTGCCACCAGTGTGTAATTATATGTCTTTAATTTACTGACTGTTGGCCTAGATGAAACATTTGAGATAAAATTCGATTTTTTATCATTTATTTTCGTAGCGCACCCGAGGCTGTTTGGAAAATATCAAACCGAAACTATTTAAATCCAGCAGATTTGACCATTTCGTGAATTGATTTAGGAACTGTTAAGCTCAGGAACACTTCTGATATAACGTCAGCTAAGAAATATATTTTTTATCAGCAGAGAAATAATAGTTTTTTACCTTGTTTTGATGAAAATTCCTTCGTGGCGGCAGCCATTTTGAATGACGACGTCAGTCGACGTCGTTCAAAACTCCGCCTTCTGCTCTCTGATTGCTCAGGAACACTTCTGATATAACGTCAGCTAAGAAATATATTTTTTATCAGCAGAGAAATAATAGTTTTTTACCTTGTTTTGATGAAAATTCCTTCGTGGCGGCAGCCATTTTGAATGACGACGTCAGTCGACGTCGTTCAAAACTCCGCCTTCTGCTCTCTGATTGCTCAGGAACACTTCTGATATAACGTCAGCTAAGAAATATATTTTTTATCAGCAGAGAAATAATAGTTTTTTACCTTGTTTTGATGAAAATTCCTTCGTGGCGGCAGCCATTTTGAATGACGACGTCAGTCGACGTCGTTCAAAACTCCGCCCCTTCTGTTCTCTGATTGGTCCGAACAAAAATCTACCGGAGAAATGGTTGTGGATGGGAGAAGTCCCAGACTGTGCAGTGAAGGGAAATGAGAATTGAGCGGAGCTGTGCAGGAAGGCGAGGGCCAGGCTAGAGAAACTGAGACGTTTATTTTCTAAACACAACGTCCCAGTGGCTTTTAAAACCCAAAATATATTACGGCAAAGTTTGGTTCATCCTAAAGATCCAGTCCCCCGGCACAAACAGAGTAATATTGTGTAT
>JBBPBX010058108.1:0-22206 GCA_038048925.1 Garcialebias charrua
GACACAACCTCAAACCACTGCATTGACCTGTCTGCTCTACCCCTGTCCGAAAAACAAAAAGTCACAAATTTGGGAGTGATAATGGATCCTTCCATGAAACTCAACAGTCATGTAAACATGATCGTCAAATCCTGTTTTTTCCAGCTGAGGCGTCTGTCTAAGCTGAAGCCCATATTATCAAAAAACAACCTGGAGACAGTGATTCACGCATTCATTACATCTAGGCTTGATTACTGCAATTCCCTTCTGCTTGGCGTCAGTCAAGCCACCATTGCACGATTACAACTGGTTCAGAACGCAGCTGCCCGATTTTTAACCAGCACACGCAAAAGAGAGCACATTACACCAGTCTTGGCCTCCCTTCACTGGCTACCGGTTCATCTTCGAATCCAATTCAAAATTCTCATGTATGTCTACAAATCGCTGAACAGTCTCGCCCCCGCCTATCTCTCGGATCTGATACACCCATATGTCCCTCCACGTGCTTTGAGGTCAGAGGATCAGGTACTCTTAATAGTTCCAGAAACTCGCCTTAAGCGCAGGGGTGACAGGGCGTTCTCTGTAGCAGGCCCAAGACTCTGGAACGAGTTACCGCTGCTCATCAAACAGGCCCCCTCCCTCTCGGTTTTCAAATCCCGGTTAAAAACTCACTACTACTCCATCGCTTTCAATGCCAGCTGATTTGTATATGGCTCTGCCCCCCGTGGTCTGCTGAAATTCAAATTCAAGCTCTGTTTTTATTGGCTGATTCAAATTCAAGCTCTGTTTTTATTGGCTGGTTACAAACTCTGTTTTTATTGGCTGGTTAACGGCGGGTCACTTTTGCTTTTTAGAAATGCTTATTTACCACCTGGAGAAGCAAGGGGACAATATTTTTTTAAGTTTTTTTCAGAGATTACTTGTCTAACATCAGTCTGTCAGGAGATAGTGGCAGAGTGAAGAAATATGTTAAATATATATTGTTAGAAAAGTTACATATAGCACCTTTAATATGGTATGACTGGCAGAATGCCAGTTCAGTCTGACTCAGCGTTTATTCAAGAGAAGGTTAACTTCCTGCCAAACAACACTGTTTTGGTTGCAAGGTTGTAAAATTAAACTTGTATTACATTTAAATTAGCACAACCAGTCAGTGTCTTTTTACCATGATGTGACTTTTTAATCAACTTCAATCTATTTACACAAACTCTCCTGTCCACTTTAGCTCTGGAGACCCAGACCGTGGCCCTTGGGAGACCTTGCCTGTAAGCTGACGATGTTCCTGTCAGAGTGCTGCACCTTCTGCACCATCCTGCACATCACCTTCCTCTCACTGGAGCGGTACCTGGCAGTGTGCTGGCCAATCACAGCAAAGACGGTTGTGACCCGGCGCAGGACCAGGGTGATCATTGGCTGCCTGTGGCTGGGTGCTGCAGTCAGCGCCGCCCCGGTGTTAGTCATGGTTGGAGTGGAGGATGTTGGAGGAGAGGAGCACGGTCTCACCCAGTGGAGGGAGGAGAGAGGATGGACGAGCAGAGAGGGAGAACAGGGAGGGCTGATGATAGGTGGAGAGGAAAGAGGAGGTGCACACATGGCCTTGATAGATGTCGAACTAGATGAAGCAACGTTAGGAGAGAAAGAGACGGGACGATGGGGTGAAGTTAGAGAGATCCATTTTAAACCAGGGGAGGTAAATGAGTGGAAACAAGGAGGTGAAGGTGAACCAGAAGATCAAAAAGGAGCGGCTGATGGAGAAGAATGGGTGGGAGATCAGCAAAACAAAAAGAAGGAAGATGAAGGAGGTGGTGGAAAAGAGAGAGTCGAAGGAAGCCGTGACGGAGAGACTGACAGGAGAGAGTGTCGCTGCACGCACTACGCCATCTCCTCAGGCCTGCTGTCGGCCATGATGATTCTGTCCAACTTGTACTTCCTGGTACCCCTCTGTATTCTTGGGCTTGTGTACAGCCTGATTGGACGGACACTTTGGCTCCGCCCAAAAAGCAGCAGAAGAGATCAGAGCCACCGACACACCGTCAAGATGCTGGGTGAGGCAAAAAGACACAAACACACTGACTGAACAATCTGTGACTAGAAACAGAGTTAAGGTTCTCAGGACTGATGACCCAGACAGGACTGTCGTAACATCTTTGTTGCAATGAAGGTGAAATGAACAATTGGCAACAATGTAAAGATTTTAAAAAACGTTTGCAGAGTTTGAACTGCTACAAAATTATGAATTGTTTAAAGACAACAATAATCTGCTTTGTAAATGTCGGCAAGGTGAGCTATTATTATCTCATCAACATGGAACACAGCAGATCCTGCACCCTTAAAACAAATTTAGTTTTCACAATTTAGTGGTTTATTGGATAAATATCCTGACACATGCTCAATAATCCAGGTATAAAAATCTAATCTTATTCTATAAAACTCTCCAAAGTAACATACAGTAGTCCCTCGCTATTTTGCAGTTTGACTTTCGCAGACTCGCACTTTAGCGGGTTTTCAAAGATTGTCAACTTTAATATTACTCACATGATTGGGACATTACGGGATTAAAAAAAATTAACGGAAAAAAACTTCGGACAGGCGCCGCCGTTTTGTAACTTTTCTTTCAATAAGCCTACACTGTATTTCCAGTCAAAAGAACTACACTACCCAGAAGCCAACAGTGCTTCCAGCTGCTGCTTTCTGCTGAAATGGAGGGAAAGTTTTGCAATGTGAATCTACCAGAGCCATAGAAAGTGAGAGTTGCGACACTCCTTGAACTCGCTGGTACGCGGTCACGTGGTTCATGCAGCTCTCAACAGTTCCAAACAGCTCATCGCTGTCAGTCAGTTTGAGCAGCTACTGGCACAACATCATGCGCGTAGCCAGGGGGGGGTTCGGGGGTTCGAACGAACCGCCCACTTTGCCTATGAAGTCCCGCCTACAACTCCCGCACAACACAAGTTCTGTGTTAAGAGAGGTGGAAAGAGAAGATATGGAGATGCCGCTAATGTCGAACCGGTTAACTCCATTGACTTAATATGCCTGTGGTTAACACAAACTCCTTTTTTTTAATCCAATAAAAGACAAACGTAAAATAAGTTGAAATATTGCCCACTTCGATGATTCGAGTTCAACCAAGTGAGGATCGAACCCGAGTTGAGAGAAAATTTGGAGTGGCAACCCGACGTGCTTCCAGTTCATTCATTCATTCATTCATTCATTCAACCTTTATTTATACAGGCTAGCCTCGTTGAGTCACGGGGACTCATTTACAAGAGGGACCTGTCTCACTCACACCAAACAACCATCCACTCTCACACTCACACCTAGGGTCAATTTAGAGTCACCAATCATCATTCAACCTTTATTTATACAGGCTAGCCTCGTTGAGTCACGGGGACTCATTTACAAGAGGGACCTGTCTCACTCACACCAAACAACCATCCACTCTCACACTCACACCTAGGGTCAATTTAGAGTCACCAATCAGCCTAACATGCATGTTTTTTGGTCTGTGGGAGGAAACCGGAGTACCCGGAGGAAACCCACGCATGCACGGGGAGAACATGCAAACTCCACCCAGAAAGGCCCCGGACCGGGATTTGAACCGGCAACCTTCTCGCTGAGAGGCAGCAGCTCTACCAGTTGTGCCACCGTGCTGCCCGTGAACCACCGATGCGTGTTGCTCTTTTCAGGTCCAGTTTTTCTTCAAACGAACCGCCCCTCATAAAATCCTGGCTACGCCCATGCAACATTACACAAAAATAGACTTTTCTTACTTTACCTAGCGTCTTTCGGTAATTATTGAGCAGTAACGAACTGATTACTGATTATTTCACTGACTATGCATTTTATCAAAGCATTTTTAGGCGTGGCAGATACATTTATCATTACATTTTAGAGGGAAACGAGATTTTATCATTACATTTTAGAGAGAAACAAAACTGTACACTCATGTTAGAAAAAAATTCTATGCAATACAATGATCAATATAGCTATGTCAACAGGGTATTATAATAACATTACGCACGTAAAAAAAAAACAAAGCAACACCTGTTATAAAGCTATTTCTGATGTTCTCTGCATGAGAATGTTCTACCATGTCCTTCATGCCAGCAGTTCAGATCTGCTCCAGTTTACCTTAGATCTGGGATGAAGTCTTCATTTCTGTAGAATATATAATTGATCTACAGTATTTGTTTTTATTTAATAGCAACAGAGCACCTGGATAACAGAGTTGATTGTGCTTGTAGCCTGACAACAATTAAAAAACTGAAATTCACTGATTAAAATGTTAATTTAAATGAAACTGTTTCTAGTTAAAATCATAACAGGTGACAAAATAAGTGTTAATTGTACCATTTTTTAAACCAAACTATTATAAACTATGTAAAATGTAAAACAAGCTTTAATAAAGTACTTTTACTATTTATACTGTTTATTAATTACGTCATGTCAAGTCAGCAGGAGCAACCTCACCCTCATAATAATAATAATAATAAATCCAATTTATACCGCACTTTTCATTAATAAAAATCTCAAAGTGCTCATCATCATCACAACAACACAAACTGAGTTCTGTAAGTTGAATCTGCACAAACATTTTAAATCAGGGCTCAAAATGTTTAACTGTCCAAGAAATGTGCAAGGAAATAAACTAATATCACTCTACAGGCACATTTTGAGAGAGGGCACTTCACAAAGATACCGTCAGGCCGTGTGAGACTGAGAAGAAGAATTTCAGATAAGAAAATTAACGCAGTCCTGCGAAGAAAAATGTTAATGAAAAAGAAATTTGGACATGTTTTTACAAAAGATTAGATGAAGACAACTGGCATGAAGAATAACGTCCCAGCTCCATTTCAATGTTCCTGTGATAGTTTTAATATATATTTTTTGTTACTGTCCTACAGTTTATTGATGCTGATATATTCTTGGTAATAAATTCTATTTCTTGTTCTGCCTTGACAGAGAGTTCCATCTCATCTTGATCCATGATTACCATACGCTCAACTAATAATATAAAATAAATTTAAATTAACAGTCCTGCTGTAAATACCAACTTTGTGAAGGTTATGTTGTTAAAATAATTTTATTCAAACATCTTGATTAAGCTGTTAATTTTTTGGGATCACAAAAAATTATATCTTGTACCTTTGTGAAACTTTTAATGCAACATTCAGTTCATGAAGTCATTCTCCTGTGGTTTACCTGGAAAACATAAAAAAAATTATTCATCTCCTCGATCACGTTTTTCTTTCATGATAATGTCACAGTTTCGCTGCAGTCTTTGACAAATGATCTATAACTTGAACTAAATTAATCAGGTCAATCTCTCAGAAAAAAAGGCTAAATATTTTCTAGTTGAGAGTTCAGTAACTGGAATTACCTTAAATAATAAAAAATGATCAACTTTCAATATTTAAGCTGTAATTGATATTTTAAAATGCTGAATTAGACAGAAATGGACCCGTTTAAACCCATCATGATGGCAGAGCTGCAGTTAAAACACAACTAGCAAGTTAACATGTTTAATTAACTACATGACATGAAGTATTAATGTTGATAAATTGGTACAGAACAGTCAGCTAATGCGTAACAATGGCAAAAAATATATTTTCATCAACTTACCGGAGAAAACACGAAGAATGAACTACGTTCAATGCTGGAGCCGCTGCTGTCTGGAACCATTTACCGGTACTGCTGCATGACCCATGTGACTTCTGCTTTCCATTCTTTCTATGGGGGTGTTGCAGCTCTCTCGCTATAGGGCTCTGGAATCTACACTCACAGAACTGGCAGAAGTCGCAAATAATCCTGAAGCTTCCTGCAGATTAATTATCCACGCTAGGGCTGAACAATTTTGGAAAATATTCTAATGGCAATTTTTTTTACTTCAATATTGTGATTTAATATGGGATTATTTTTCAATGTCTTCTTCTCATGTATCTTTCAATGAACACAAGTAATCAATCAGTTTCAGTTGTTTTCAGCTCCGCTGCAACTCTGTTTCTGCAGTTTTTGTGTAGCTCCGGGATAGAAACTTGTCTAAAATGTGTGCACGAGGACTTTCTGTACCACTTATCCATCGTGTTTACCAAAGCTGTAAACCCAGGCTTGGTCACTGTATTAATGGGCATCATGTCTTTTGCTATGAACTCCGTTATTCCTCAAGTTATTTCCGTGTGTAGTTTTTAATTATGTTCATACGGAGTAATACCTTTTGAACAGTTCGGTAAGTGATCCCTGTCGGCTGCTACTTTGCTTGCTTAAAGTTGAAGCACTGGTCATTGGCGTTCTAGCCATGCAACCATCGTAAATGGCTTTGTGGTGTTTTTTAAGTCTTGATAAAGATTTGTGGTGTTACC
Source organism: Garcialebias charrua (assembly GCA_038048925.1). Classification (NCBI taxonomy): domain Eukaryota; kingdom Metazoa; phylum Chordata; class Actinopteri; order Cyprinodontiformes; family Rivulidae; genus Garcialebias; species Garcialebias charrua. The sequence goes on from JBBPBX010058108.1 coordinate 6,339, forward strand.
TCGAGAGGTAGCAACAGCAGCAAGGCAGGTTCTGCACAATACATGTCGCTGAGCAGCATCTTCTGTTTTATAGACAAAATAATTCCAAACAACGGACGTGCTGCCATTCTTTGGTACCAAACTTTCAGATGTATCAGTTTCTGTTGAGCCTGACACCACTGTGCAACCGACTAAAGCAAAGTAGCCGTGTTTCCATCAAGGTTTCTTGATGCGCATTTTGAAGTATCGCATCAGAAAAGGTGAATGGAAACGGCACGATTTGAATTAACTTCCTCTAATTCGCAAAAAAGTTGATACGCTCGCTTGAGGTGGTTTTTCGAAACAGAGCTGATGCACAAAACGAGAGATGGAAACAGATTTGCCGACTCAGTTCTGATGCAGCGAACATTCACATCATGTGACTGATCAGCTGTTTCCGCTGTAACATCGCTAAAACTAGTTGGCATGACAGAATAAATACAACTTGCCCGATAGCAACACATTCCTGAAATATTCTCTCCATTTTGCCGAGATGTGTGGTTCGGTTCCTGTTTTCAACCGCTACTTCCTGTTTACTGTAGACGTGCGTAACGCTGACGTAATGCCGCTTTGCGTGGCCTGGTGGATTCGCTTCAAGCCAGTTGATGGAAACACTTCTGATTCGCATTAATTTTTATTTACATTTTTGCGAATTTTCAAAAATTCGCTAAAAATTCGAATTGAAAATAGATGGAAACACGGTTATTGTTGACTTCTCCTGCTCTGCTCTGCTCACAAGTCACGTAACCAGATCATGTGACCAGTCAAATTGCAGCCTTTGCGATTAGAAAATCTTGTTTTATCAAATCGCGATATTATTGCAAATGCAGTTAACTGTTCAGCCCTAATCCACGCGCACATCAACCTTGACGAGGCAATGGGCTTCGTCACTGCAGAGTAGGTCTGCAGCACTGGAATCAAGTCGTACTGGGGCCGCGCTGATGTTCTGCAGAGCTAGTGAGTAAAATTTTGCGGTACTGCACAGTGCATACACGTATGTTGTTAAAATTACAGGTTGAAGAGTTAGAACATTGCAAGAGTGTGGGAAGAGTTTCTAAAGCCTTAAAGGTTCAGTCTGCAGTTTCTGTAGAACTGCAGCAGTTAGAAATATTTTCAACAGGCAAAGCATTCTGATCCCTCCCCCTCAGAGCCATATGTGGCTCTGCCCCCTTGTGGTCTGTTGAATTTCAAATTCAAGCTCTGTTTTTATTGGCTGATTCAAATTCAAGCTCTGTTTTTATTGGCTGGTTACAAACTCTGTTTTTATTGGCTGGAAAATGGCGGGTCACCTTTTCTTTTTAGAAATGCTTATTTACCACCTGGAGAAGCAAGGGGACAATATTTTTTTTAATTTTTTTTCAGAGATTACCTGGCTAACATCAGTCTGTCAGGAGGTAGTGACAGAGTGAAGAAATATGTTCATAAAAAAAGCTACATACTGCAGCTTTAATATACTAAAATAAATATAATGTTCCTACTTAGTTGTTTTTCACTATCGCATGGGGTGTTTGGAACATAACCCCCACGGTAATCGAGGGACTACTGTATCTATAAATCTTTACATTTGATCATTTTCTAGACGTCTAAAACAAAACATGATTCGTGTTTAAGCACATTTACACATGGCTCATAGTCACAAACACACTTTAAGATCACAACAGTGTCACGAGTTTCTCTGCTGTCTGTCTTCACCCCCCTCAGGAGTGATCGTCTTGGCGTTCGTCCTGTGCTGGCTGCCCTTCCACGTCGGTCGGACCATATTCTCCCTGTCTCTCGGCTCCAGCGCCGACAGACAGGAAACAAGTGCCGACCCAAGCTCTGACTTTGAGACGCTCACCGATGCCAACAAAGATTTGAGTACCCACACAGATTCTGAAGTCTTCAGGCCCCCAGAGTCTGATGCCCATTTCTTCGAGTCTCTCCCCCAGCCTGGAAAGTTGACTGCAGACTCCCTCACAGAGACGGGTGAAAGGTGTGCAAGGACCAAAGTCCACATCAACGCTCACAGCAACTATTTAGGCACAGATGAACACATGAATTCTCCTTTCTCCACACAAACTGAGTTAGACCATGGGAACACCAACACAAGCACGCAAAATCGTGAAAAAACAAATGCACTTATAGAAACACACAATGATTCATCTTTAGTTAACTCCACAGGCCTCTACATTCACAAGCCACACGAAGACTTAAACAGCACGTACTCACACCCAGACACACACATGTACTTTTTGTACTATTTGTCTCAGTACTTTAACCTGGTGTCGTCCATCCTCTTCTACCTCAGCGCTGCTGTCAATCCCTTACTGTACAACCTGATGTCTGGCAGGTACAGACTGGCAGTCCGCAGCCTCGCGCAGCAGCGCTCTCGGACTCACGCTCACCGCCTGCGCACCATCACCGCACGGCACTCCACAACCACTTTGTGATGGGAAGCGTGGCGTGCACGTAAAACAGCGCACGAGTGTTACGTGTAAATCCATGACATACTTTAATGTATTTTACTGACGATGGGAATCTTTTGATATAAAAAGGACACATTTGCGTTCACGAGTTGTTGGTAAGTTATTTTGTTGATGTGACTTCCATGTGAAAAGCACGAGGCAGTATGGATGATATGAACTTATACTTAGCTTTGAGTGAACTGAACTTTAAATGATCGAACATTGACACCACTCGCTATGTTCAAATGAATTATTAGCTATTTTTGAGCTCCTTACTTCATCCCTAAGGGCTAAGGGTGACTCCAGCCACTCTCAGATGAAGACATTTTTAACCACTTCAGCTTGAGATCTCAAACTTTGGTTACCACCAGGGGCGATTCTAGGACCTGACCTTTAGGGGTGCTTATCCCATAGAACTGATAATGGCTCTTAGCTTGAACATCGCACCCCATGGTGAGGTTTGAGAGAAGTTCAAACGCTTACAGCACCTGGTACTCTCAGGTGGTCTCCCATCCAAGTACTAACCAGGCCTGACCCTGCTTAGGGTCAGAGATCAGATGGGATCAGGTGTGTTCAGGGTGGTTTTGTCATAAGGAGCTCAGTCGCAAATAGGAGTTTCAAAGGATTATAGCCAACACAGACCAAACTTGTGAAAGCAGAAGTTACAACATACATCTACATATAAAACAAAGCACAACTTAGCTTCAAGCATTAACCTTTAATTCAACCATTAATGTAATTATGACAGGAAATGGAGGATTTACCTTCGTACAGATGAACATGTGGTACTTCCTGTTTATCACTGTTGTATTGAGCTGCTCCTGAGGTCGGCCGCAGCTAGGGCTTTATCATCTTTGACATTTTTCCAGACTCAGTTTAGGTTTTGGAAATAGAATGAACTGTAGTACATCCTCTAAACACTCAGGGGGACACGTGTCTGAATTACATGTTCTCCAGTTTTCTGATGATTTTTTACAAAATCCATCTGACTGCAAAGTGTTTGTAATGCAAAACCCCGATGTTGAAGAAAAAGGGGGTGGAGCTCCTGCAGGTAAGGGGCATTTCACTTGGGGACAATTTTTTATTTTTTATTTATAAAAAACAAGTACAAAAAAATCTTACAATGTCAAACATGGCTCGAGACTTAAGGCATGCATAGCACAAAAGAGAATAAAGGCACATAAACAAAAAACAAAAATGTGTTTTGGGCAGCTTACAACAGAAATTCGTTACAGATTGTTTTAGTTTTTAAAGCTTTTGCATTAGTACAATACTTTAAAGTAGATAAGTAAGAAGAAATATAATTAGAAAACACTATAAATCTAGGTTTTAGCAAGGAGAATTTACAGCTGTGGATGTAAAATTTGGCTAAGAGTAGTATTAAATTTACAACAAAAACTTTCTCACTTGAAATATTTGGACAAAAGAAACCAAACAGTATAATTTTAGCGTCAAATGGTAGGTCAATTTCTAACTTTCTATTTACATACATGAAAATGTCTTTCCAGAACAGCTGAGTATGAGAACAGTCCCAGAAGAGATGGATGATAGTCTCCTCAGAGCTGTGGCAGAGTGAACACATTGGGTCTACGTTTGGACGGTACTTGGAGATTATATAGTTTACAGGATAACATTTATGCAGAATCTTTAGGGACACTTCTCGAATCTTATTAGTTATAAAGTATTTTCTAGGTAACTTGGGGACAAATTGAGGTTGCTGATTGGTCAGTTACTGACAAGCCTGCTGGATTGATTGACAGGTGTCACCAAGGATCTGACTCATGCAAAAATATATATATATATATTTACTGGCCCATTATTTAAGACTATCATCATTTATTCCATATTTATTCTGAATCTAAGATTTGAGACCTAAGCTTTATTGCACAAGCCTAATGATGGTTTCTTAATGTTTCAGGGGTGCTGAGTTAAAACTTAGGGGGGCTTGGGCACCCCCTTAAAAGACACTGAAATCACCACTGGTCACCACACTCAAAAAACACATTTTTTTCTAGTATTACCTCTTTGTTTTGATACAATTTTTCAGAAAATAGGGCTGTGAAAGTTTATACAAAAAAAGTCACTATTACGCTGTTAAAATGTATAGTAAAGGATAAAAAGGTAGCTTCTGAGTGCTAATCCAAACTATACTGAAGTTCAATGTGATCAATACAGCACAACACTTGTCAGTCATTTTTTCATGTAAAGCATATCAGATCCAGAAGTGACAGAAAATGCATGTACAAAATAATAATAACAATCACCATATTCACTCTGTTTTTGAAACAAACTTACACCATATTTTAAATGAAATTCTGCATAATGTTTATATACACAGACTTGACAGACACAGATGATAGAGAACAATCAAACGGATTCATGTAGTTTCATACAGGCTTTGTCGTGTTTGTTGTAATATATACACATTACGTGCACTGACGTGTCAGAGGCTGCTCTAAATGCCTTTATTTGATTCACAGTAAAGGTTTTATCACCAGTGAGGAGGCGGTTGTGTCAGCAGGAAACTCTCCTGAACGCATTTCCTGAACTTTAATGGACGGATCGGCCTCGAGCGAAGGAACAGTTGATCTGATTGTATCTGTAATCCAGGCTGTATCTGAGGGGAGGTCAGGTCCCCACCCTGACGAACCGTGTGCCTAACACATGTTCTTGACATGTTCTTCTAAAATGGGCTTCAGTTAGTTTCACATGAATGTAGTTTATAAAGTAGCAATTCCCTTTTTCATTCTAACGTCTTGGTGAATGGCTCTGGACGTCTCTCCTCACTGTAGACCCATCAGGATGAAATTATGTACCATTTTTTAATGTCTCGCTTGTATTTGAAAACATAATCTTTAGAAATGGTGGCTAAATAATCATGTTCTTGTTTACCTGATATGGCTGTTTATTATAGTCTTTGCTTACAGAATATTAAATGTTTGCTACTTCACCAAAACTTTCTTTTCTCTTCTGTTAAATATTGTAATTTAAAGCCATAAAAGCTGTCAAAATACATGTACACATAATTTCTGTTTTGACTGAAATTTTTGTTTTTTAACATGATCTTTTATATATTTTTAATGGGGGTTAATATATGTCAGGCTTGTGGTTTTTGTAAAACGTGTGTTAGAAAACAGCAAAAGTTCCTTTGTTTTCTTCATAAGTGAATTTGGTGATCAGTTCTGATCAGTGACGATTAGTTATCAAAATTCTCCCATTAAAGTTCTGAATATTTGAGCACAGATTATTTGCATAAAACCTATCACCAACTTTATTTTTTATTCTCTTTACTGGTCGATCTACTCCCCCAAAATTACTGTATCTCAAAGCCAAAGTCAAAGTCAACTTTATTGTCAAAACTGCAATATGTACAGGACATACACAGGATTGAAATTGCATTTCTCTCAGTCCCTCGGTGCAAAGTAAACACTAAAACACTAAAACATTTAATAAACATAAGCATAAAATGAAATAATAAAAGTGTAATACTGTCCTGAGTTTTTGCATAGTAGTATAAAAGTATAAAAAGTATATCTATAAAATAAAATGAAGGTTCTGGCATTGACATTTGTAATAGAGTGACAAAGCAGCATAGAAATCCAGAGGACCCATGTACATTTGTAAATAGTTATTCCCACTGTAAATAATAAACACTGTTAATTTTGCACCTCTTCGTCTTGTGTCGTTCTGGGTCTCGTTACCAACTGGGTTGCCTTTTGAAGTCATGACAGTTACAGTATATGTATGAGGTAGTTGATATTGGTATAGAGGTAAAGTGGCATATGCAATAAGGCTAGTAAAAAGAATATATATATCAGCAGTAGTGTAGATATAAGAAGTAGTGTAAATGTAAATAGTAGTAATAAATGTAAACAGTAATGTAAATGTAAATGTAAACAGTATGACTATTTCTGTTGACAAGTGACTTTTGTTAGTGAAATGTGCATTTAGTGGTTGTTTGGCATGTTTTGGCAGTTATTGTGACTTTAACATACTGTATAATCATTAACATAAAAACTGAATTATTTTATGCAGTTACAGACAATTGCTTTATAGGTACAGTATATGAGCATATGTATGTGTTTAAGGGTGGAAATCTGGAAACTGTCTGAATCTGAACTGACACATTACAATCAGAAAGTTAGATACAAAGACCAAAATGTAGTTGTCAGAAGTTTCCTTTCCCTCATCATGGGCAAGAAATTCTTATTTGTTTTGGACTTTTAATCATTTATTCCCACCATTTTTTTCCAGTGTGGAATGGTTTTAGAACATAAAAATGTATTAATATTCCATCCATTATATTTACCAGCTTCTTCCTTTTCGGGTCACAGGGGTCACTAGTGCCCATGTCCAGGAGTCACAGTGTGAGAGGTGGGGGACACCCTGGACAAGTCCATCACAGGGACACATAGAGACAAACGAGACAAACAACCATTCACTCTTTCACTCACACCTAGAGACAATTTAGCGTCACCAATCAGACTAACATGCATGTTTTTGATATGTGGGAGGAAACTGGAGTACCCGGAGAAAACCCACGCATGTACGGAGAGAACATACAAACTCCACCCAGAGCATCCCCCAGCTGGGATCTGAGCCGGGGTGACCTGCTCACTGAGAGGCGGCAGCTCTACCAACTGTGCTGCCACATATTAATATGTAATAAGTATTGTTGCACAAGTTTAAATTGATGATGAAATGTCTTTAATCCAAGATGCTGGTGCAGTCTGGGACCTTTCGGTGTGTACTTTACATGTTCTCCCCGTGCACAAGTGGGTTTCTTCCCACAGACCAGAAAGGTGCATGTTAGGTTCATTAGTAATTCAAAGCCTGGTGTCCAATTTATTGATCGCCATCGACTGGTAGATGGATTACCAAAAAAAAATAGTCGTCAGCCTCTCATCCATCTATAAAAAATGTCTCTTGATTGACAGATTGTCTCTTGATTGACAGACAGGGCAGGCAGTCTGAGGCCCCGTTCACACAACATGAAACGTTCGGTCGTTCTTTTACAGACAACTGCCTCGTTCTCTGAAACTGAAGGTTTCTGAATCCAGGTCTCAGAGTGGAGACTTTCAGGGGACCCCCCCACGAGGTGTGAAATGCACCGTGAAGTGGCACATGCACAATACAGGCGGCTGCAGTCCAAAGGTTTTCTGCACTAAGAACAGTTATGATAAATAAATAGAAAAACAACACTTATACATAAATAAAAAACAACACTTATGATACATTTTAAAAAAAAAACATCATTTATGATAAATAAATAAACAAACAAACAACACTTATGATAAATAAATAAAAAACAACACTTACGGTATGATAAAAAAAAACATCACTTATGATAAATTTAAAAAACCCAACATTTGTGATAAATTTAAAACATCCAACATTTACCAGTATGATAAAAAACATGATTAATTAAGAAACAACACTTACGATAAATAAAAAACAGTTATAATAACAACAGTTATAATAAATATAAGTTATAATAAATATAACATGAGTTATAATAAAGAACAACAGTTATAATAAATATAACAAGAGTTATAATAAAGAACAACAGTTATAATAAATAACAGCAGTTATATTCAGGGCTTAAAGTGAAAAAAAATCCTGAGCCTGAAACCTTTTTGTGTTGTTGTTGATAAAATAAAATCGTAACATTTTGCCAACGTTTATTAAAAGTGCTCTCTGAAAAGTGCAAACAACTGTTTTTAAACAATTCAGCTTTAAGTAACAATGACTTACATGAGGTTTCAATGTATTTGAACTTAATGTACTAAAATATGTCCCCCAGAAAACTGCCCTGCAGCAAAAAAAAAACCCAAAAAGACTCAACGCCACATTGAACAGACACAGTTCAGTCAAATCATCTGCAATAAATTTAGAATACTCAATATCACAATCTAAAAAGAAGTTCCACAGAGCTGGTTTTAGGACTCCCAGCATTCTAAATAACTTTCACAGTAAGAGCTGGAGTAATCTCCAGCATCAACACACAGATGTTCTGTGCAGTGAAAAAGTTTCATGTGAACACAGACTGTTAAAACTCTGGTGAAAATGTCTTGCCAGCATTAGCATCAGAAGCATTTGTAAGGGGTGGGGGCAGGCACACTGGTGGGGGGTCTCGGGGTCCTCCCCCAGAAAATTTGGAATAAAGTAGATGCCATTTCCTGTACTCTGGTGTATTTTAAAGGGTTAAACATCTATGTTTAACTACATAAGTAACTTGATTCAATAACTAGTTTAGAGAGCAACAAGAAGTGACCTGACTAACAGCTCTCCTTGTGTGAATAGAGCACGCTCTGCTCACCTCGAGCATCCCAACACCCCCACCCCAGTTGACAACTGCTGGCACTAACGTAATGCTAAGATAGCACACCACACAGAGGTGTCTCCCCCCACCCTGTCCACAAAAAAACTCTGAGAGATGAGTGTCCACTGCCAAGACAAGTACCCTGGGGAGACACAGCATGCAGTGAGGAGAGTTGTTGAAAACCCAGAGTGGACTTTTGTGCTTAATCAAGTGGAATGGATTTGTTCACAAAGAAATGCAAACAGTGCTGGGTGAACTAATATTTCATGGTAAATGTGTGTGTGTGTGCATGTGTGTGTGTGTGTGTGTGTGTGTGTGTGTGTGTGTGTGTGTGGGGGGGGGTCCAAACATTTGTTGTGATGCTGCTTACCAGCTTCACATAAATGAAAAGAATGATGAAGTCAGCAGCCACAGTTCTGTAGATAACATACATTTATAATAATGCAGTAATCTAATAAAGAATCATTTCACAAAGAATTGATCTTTTTTCTTTATCTAGCAGCTCCCAGCTGAATGCATGCAGCTCAAAAACCTGTTTTATTTAACTACACTTTATTATTTTATTTGAATTAGACGGTTTTAACCCTTTAATTTTATTTATTCATGTTCCTCAGAGGGAAAATCAACCTTCTACTTTAGATGATTTTTATTTTAATGCTTGTAGGGTTTTTGTTTAAAATCTCTACATTATTTTTTTTATTGACAAAATATTTATTTTACTGTAGGTTTTTAAAAAGTGTATTTTCCTCNATAAGATAAGATAAGATAAGATAAGATGCCTTTATTAATCCCACAGTGGGGAAATTTACATTGTCACAGCAGCATAGAGGACAGGGACCAGTTCAGAAAAATGTTAAAAAATCTCTATATACATAAATAATACAAATTAGTACAAAAAAACACTGAAACAGTATAAAACAAAATATAGCTACTAAGAGCTACTAAGAGCAGCGCGTGTTGTACAGTCTGATGGCGGCCGGAAGGAAAGACCTACGGTATCTTTCCTTCACGCACTTAGGGTGCCGCAGCCTGGCACTAAAGGAGCTCCTCAGGGCTGTCAGAGTGTCATGCATGGGGTGGGACGGGAACACCAGCATGCGCTGAAGCTTGGTCCTCATTCTCCTGTCAGCCACCACCTCCACTGGGTCAACATGACACCCAAGGACAGAGCTGGATTTCTTGAGGATCTTGTTCAGTCTCTTCCTGTCAGCAGTAGAGATGCTGCTACCCCAACAGACCACTCCATAGAAGATGGCTGATGCCACCACAGCATCAAAGAAGGTCCTGAGAAGAGTCCCCTGCACACCGAAGGACCTGAGTCTCCTCAGTAGATGCAGTCTGCTCAGTCCTTTCTTGTAGAGGGCAGCAGTGTGGTCAGTCCAGTCCAGCTTGTTGTTAAGATGAACACCCAGGTACTTGTAGGACCTCACGATCTCAATGTCCATTCCCTGAATGTTCACTGGCACAGCAGGAGACCGTTTGGACCTGCGAAAGTCCACCACAAGTTCTTTTGTTTTTCCGGTGTTGATCTGCAGACAGTTCCTCTGACACCACTCCACAAAGTTCTTAGTCAGCTCTCTGTACTCCCCATCATCTCCATCTTTGATGAGACCGACGATAGCAGAGTCATCTGAGAACTTCTGCAGGTGACAGCTTGCAGAGCTGTACTGAAAGGAAAGGAAAAAAAAAAGGAAAAACACCATAAATCTGCCATTTTTTTTAAAGATATTAAGCTGAAATTTGGTGTGTTGGTAGCTGAGAAATACTGAATAAACTAAAATAAAAATCCAAGATACAAAGCTACATGGTTTATAATTTTTTCTTCCGGCACTCGGCAAAGCAGGTCGCATCTCTTTTTGCTCCTCTCCTCCCTAAGCTTTCCTCCTCCCTGCTTTTGCATTTTGTCTCGTCTGTAACTCTTCAGCGCTCACTCGAACCAATTTGAAATGGATTTAATTGCGTGGGCTGTTTCCTCTATTGATAAAAATTTTTCCACGAAGCGCACCGGACCAGGAGAACCGGCTTGCCCCTTCGACACGCATGCGGTGGGATACACTATGGACTCGTGGAGCGAGTGGAAGCCAATGTGTCTGACCGTTCTTTCTGTCGAAGACGTGGAAGATTTGTGGAGTATTGGCATATTGGTGGCAGCTGCTCTGCTTTTTGGGATTGATTGAATGAATTATGTTTGTCCACTAGATGGCAAGCATGAGTTTATGTGAATGCATAAATGTAAAGAAAAGAACAACAGAAGTAGATAATTAAGGAGAGACACCTGTGAGCAACCTGTGTGAGCAGCTTCACAAAAGATACTATAATAAAAGTGTCTGGAAGATACACAACGTCTGGTTAATTTCAAACACAAATATAACATGGTGTCAGGAGTGAACTGAGTGGCAGCCATGGACCTGAAACCACCGGAGAGCTTGAAGCTGTCGGGAAACGTGGATGAAAATTGGCGTGCCTTCAAACAACGTTTTCAACTATATGTTGCTGCAATGGGTTTGGAGACAAAGCCGGATGCCAGAAAGGTAGCAATGTTGCTGACCATAGCAGGAGCACAGGCTTTGGAAGTCTACAACACTTTTGTGTTTGATGACCCAGAAGACAAAGAAAAGTTGGATGTTGTGCTGAGTAAATTTGATGCTCACTGTTCTCCCAAGAAGAATGAATGCTATGAGAGATATGTGTTTCGTTCCCGAATGCAGACCCAGCATGAGCCCTTTGATAACTTTCTGACAGATTTGAAAGTGAAGGCTCAGTCGTGCAATTTTGGTCTGCTAAAGGACTCGATGATCAGAGACCAGATCGTCTTTGGTGTGCGTGATGGGAAGCTCAGAGAGAGACTGCTGAGAGAAGTGGAACTGACCCTGGAAACAGCTGTAAAGATGTGTCGGGCAAGTGAACTGTCTCTGCAGCAAGTGAGGACATTTTCTGAACTTTCAACAGGACAGACTTCACAGTTCAGTGACGGAGCTGCAGCAGTTGGAGCGGTGTCCTGCCAGAAGAAACAACATGCTCAGATGAGGCAGCTGCAAGAGGATTGCATTATCAGCTGTAAGCGCTGTGGGTCACGGCATAAAGTGAGACAATGTCCTGCTTACGGTAAGCAGTGTTTGAATTGCCGTGGAAAGAATCATTTTGCAAAACAATGCTTTATGAAGAAGAAAGAAGAGAAGAAGAGGAATCGTGTAAACTTAGTAGATGAAACTGACTTAAGTGACACATTCTTTATTGGTGTTGTGAGTTGTGAAAATGAGTCAGAAAAAGTGCACTGCGTTGACAGAGATGATAAATGGACAATTCCTTTGCTGATCAATGGAGCCATAGTTAAGTTCAGATTGGACACAGGTGCTAAGGCTAATCTCATAAGCATGTCTGATATAAAACAAATGCAACTAAAACCTCACATTAAGGAAGTGAAGTCGAGTCTGAGAGACTATAATGGACAATCAATTGAGTGCATTGGCACATGTCAGCTGAAGGTGACAGTTAAAGGATCAAAACATCTTGTGTTCTTCTCAGTTGTAAAGGAGGATCGTGAGTCACTTTTAGGTGACAAATCCTGTGAAGAACTTGGACTAGTGAAAAGAGTCTACCAAATAAACACAGAATTGAATGAACTCCATAGTCCTGCTGATGCAATGCTTCAGGATTATGAGGATGTCTTTCAGGGATTAGGTGCTGTACCCTGCACATACAAGATTCAGCTGAGAGAGGGTGCTCAGCCTGTTGTGCATGCTGCACGTCGCATTCCAGCACCACTGAGAGAGGGGTTGAAAAATGAGTTGGACAGAATGACCAGTTTGGGAGTCATTAAAAAAGTGGAAGAGCCCACAGATTGGGTTAATTCCATAGTGATTACAAAGAAGAAGAATGGAGAATTAAGAATATGCATGGATCCAAAAGATCTAAACGAGAACATCAAGTGAGAACATTATCAAATACCCACTCGAGAGGAAATTATCAGTGAGATGGCTGGAGCAAGTTATTTCACCAAGTTGGATGCAGCACAAGGGTTCTGGCAAGTAAAGCTAGATGAAAGCAGTACCAAGTATTGTACTTTTAACACACCTTTTGGAAGATATTGTTTTCTAAAGGCTGAGTTAGACTCGCGTTTTGGTCCGCAGGCTGGAGCGCGCGCGCTGCGCATGCACTGTGCATGCACTGTGCCATGCGGCGAAATGCCTTTACAGTGTCGCCTCTGTGTTTATGGTTGACGCACGGCGGCGCATGGCAAAGTGCTGTTCTTTTACGGACCAGCAGGAGGCAGTACCCTCTAAAACCTGTGCATATGTTGCAAGAAAGGTGTAGAAGAAGAAATCTACCGTAGAAGAAGAACTGTTTGAAATCACACAACAAAAACAAATAGCTTTCTGCTCGCGTGCTGAACTGTTGTCTTTATTTGCGGTTTTAATGCATGGAGTCAGCGGAGGAGAAAGCGATCACGTGACTTTTGGCGAAAAAACAAAAGAAAAGTCCGACTCCAGATCAGGAACGAAGGAGAATTTAATACATTTTGTGTCACAAAACATTCCTCCATGCGTCGCGACTCCGTCTCCACGACCACAGCGGCGCAAACAGCTGCAGGCTCCGGCGTGAAGAGGGTGAAGGCTGTCGGTGGGGACCTGTCAATCAAATCGTAGCGCCCACCGCGCGCGCATAGGCTTGCGGAGTTTCAAAAATTCAGAGGTGCACGACACGCGCTAATCCCCTGCGCGGGGCCAACGCGCAGGGGCGGGGACTGTGAAATTGCATCACTTTTGGAGCGCGCACCCTCGCGCGTTGCGCGACGCGTCAAGTATGAATCTAGCTTAAGACTCCCTTTTGGAATAAAATCTGCACCTGAAATATTCCATAGAGCGATGGAGCAGATCATAGAAGGCTTGGAAGGAGTGAGAGTCTACATTGATGACATCATCATCTGGGGATCAACAGCTCAGGAACACAATGACAGATTGAGACGCGTCATGGAGCGCATACGAGAAAATGGACTAAAGCTCAATAAAAATAAATGTGAGTTTGGCGTCAAAGAAATTATGTTTCTCGGAGACAAACTATCTGCCCAAGGTGTTCAGCCAGATGAAGAGAAAATAAAAGCCATCTTGAAGATGCCACAGCCTGTCGACAAAACGGGTGTCCTGCGCATCATGGGGATGATCAATTTTATAGGAAAATTCATTCCAAATTTGAGTGCAAAAATGACAAACATTCGCAGACTCTTGAATAACAATAGTCTATTCCAGTGGACAGAGGTTCATGATCAAGAGTGGAAGGAACTAAAAAACTATCTGACTACTGAACCAGTGCTCACCTTCTACGATCCTACTAAAGAAATAAAACTGTCTACAGATGCCTCAAAAGATGGACTGGGAGCAGTTCTTCTTCAAGCTGAGAATGATCAATGGAAACCAGTGGCTTATGCGTCCAGAGCCTTGACAAAAGCTGAATGCAAATATGCTCAAATAGAGAAGGAATGTTTGGGGCTGTCTTAAGGACTGGAACAGTTTCATAACTATGTGTATGGTTTACCATCTTTTTTAGTTGAAACAGATCACCGGCCCTTGGTTTCTATCATCAGAAAAAACCTGAATGAAATGTCACCGAGGATTCAGAGGCTTATGATGAGGATGCAGAGGTATGATTTTACACTGATCTACACTCCAGGGAAACATCTGATTCTTGCTGATGCTCTGTCCAGAGCCCCTACGGACAATGCTGTGAGTTCAACTGAAGAGGATATTCAATGTCATGTGAATTTGGTGTCCACTGTGTTGCCTGTGTCAGACAACAAGTTGAAGCATATAGTTGAGGCAACAGCTAAAGACACAGAGTTACAGTTGGTCATGCAGAACATGGAGGAAGGATGGCCAATAGGCTCATGTTCACAGTTTTTCAAAGTTAAAACTGACCTAAGTGTTGTAAATGGACTGCTGCTGAAAAACAACAGAATTGTGATTCCACAAGTATTAAGACAAGATATTCTGCAGCGGATTCATGAGGGTCACCTAGGCATTGAAAAATGTAAAAGAAGAGCTAGAGAATCTGTTTTCTGGCCTGGAATAAATAAGGACATTGAGGTGCTAATAAGCAAATGTGAAACATGTCAGACTTTTAGAAACAAACAGAGCAAAGAACCTATGATAACAGCTGACTTTCCAACATCACCATGGCTGAAAGTAGGAATGGATTTGTTTCATTTTAAAGGAAAAAACTATTTAGTAATCATGGATTACTATTCAAACTACCCTGAGATGGCTCTGTTAGCTAATATATCATCAAATTGTGTCATCACTCATGCTAAATCGATTTTTGCAAGGCATGGCATTCCACATATTGTGGTGAGTGACAATGGCCCATGTTTTAGTAGCAGAGAATGGCAAGATTTTGCTAAACAGTATGATTTTCAACATGTAACATCAAGTCCACATTATGCTCAGTCAAATGGGAAAGCAGAGAAAGGAGTTCACATTCTTAAACAGCTTCTGAAGAGAGCTGCAAATAGTAACTCTGATCCGTATTTAGCTTTATTAAGCTACAGATCATCACCATTAGAATGTGGATTTTCACCTGCTGAACTCTTGATGAATCGGAAGATTCGAACAACTTTACCAAGCTATAACAGTGATGAGCAAGTTTCAAAGAAGTCATCAAAGTTGGAGTACAAGTTTCAAAAGCAGAAAGTAAAACAAAAATCATATTATGACAGATCAGCTAAGATTCTACCCCCACTGTCATCAATCAATCAATCAATCAATCACCTTTATTTAACCAGGTAGAGCCCGTTGAGATCGAGATCTCTTTTACAAGGGTGACCTGGTCAAGTGGTCAGCAGCACACGTCACATTGGCAATAGGCATTTGCACTTATCAAAAAGAAAATAAAGAAAACTACAATCACAGTAAACAGATGTTGACAGTTCAAAACCAACAGGATATGACAGATTTCTATATACATTATATACAAAACAAGCAGACAGACCTCGGTTGGGTAAATAAAGTTAAAAAAATCAACAATGACATGTATATTGGATAAGTAATGGTTAGAAACATCTGCAATGGTCAAGTTTCTTGATGACATTTTC
>JBBPBX010058109.1:0-11909 GCA_038048925.1 Garcialebias charrua
CCACATCTGAGTGTGCACGTTTATGTTTGTAGCATTAGCTAAATATTTCATAAGCCAGTGGATGAATGATCATGAAACTCTTCGAACCTCTACAAGTGAGTCAACTTTTTGAGTAACACTGTTCAAGATGGCTGACACTGCTAAACAAACACAAAGAAGCTACAACTCATCCCATTTTATGGATGCTAATGTAAAAATGGATAAGGTAGGATCTGAGAGTCATTCCCAACTCATTTTCCAAGCACTACCTGATGTGATAGATTTTTTTCCTTTCACTGTTAGCAAAATATATTCTAAACCACTAGACATTATGTATTAAAACATCCAGAAAGTAAATCAATGATGTACAGGTTGTCCCCGACTTACGACGTCATCGACATACGAGGTTCCGGACTTACGAGCGGACTAACGAACAGTAAAGTTGTACAGAAAATACAGAAAATACAGCACTGGTATGTGTTTTTAGAGGAAAGTGTGTTAGCTAACCTTTTGTAAACAAAGTTCTGTGCATGTTTATGAACCAGTATGTACGTTTGTGTTGAAAAACGTATGTTTGGCGCAGTGCTAGCATACATTTTCCGACTTACGACCAAAAATCCGGACTTACGAGCGACACGTGTTTCTGGTTCCGACATATAAAATTTTTGTCTTACGAGCGACTCGTAGGAACGGAACTCGCTCGTAAGTCGGGGACAACCTGTACATTCAAAACATAGTAATTTTGTATATCACTCCAATAAACATGTCAGGCATGACAAACTGTTTTGGCCAACCAAAAAAGGCAATAACTCATCCAACTGTACAGACGTAGGTTGCTGTAGCATCAATAATGCTACTAGGGATGCTAGCATGCTAGGGAAGTAGCATCATCCCTAGCAGCAGGAGGAGGGTTAAAACTCTGGTATGAAAGACAGTGGACCTTGTACATTCCTCTAAGGAATACTAGTTCTTATCTTTAAAAGTTGCAAAGACTTATGACCACAGTCAGAACTTAAGATTCAACATAATTAAGCTTTTTCACAAATGTTTATTGTGTTTTTTTGGTTTTTACTTTCTGCTCCTTTGTTTGTGATGAGAAATGTTATCATTCTTTCTTGAAGGTGAACACTGGTGCCCATTTCATTAAATTAGCTCTACGGTAGCGCACTAATTAGTTTTTACAGCTTCTCTTTTTCTCCACATAGAGTTCGGATGTTATACGTGACTCAGTTAGTAGAAATCTGTGTTCAAATCAAACCAGATTAAATTAGATATAATCAGCCCAGTGATTACCAAGACACCTGTACAGGTCATACAATGATATCATCAAATAGCAGGTGCTATAAGATGTAACCCCCGTGTCACCTGCTGGGGGATTATTCAGTCCACTTCTTGGAAAGATAGGGGAATAGTGGAGCAACCATCTAGTAAATGCCAGTGAAATGTTGAAGTTAGCATATAATTTGAAAGGAGCACAAAACTGCTGAAAAAACAGCTAAAATTGCTGAAAGTAGCTGAAACAGAACAACATATGAAAGCAGTAAACGGTTGTAAACAGATCTAAAGATTTGAAGGATGGAAAATGAGCTCAATTCATTTTCTATGAAAAAAAAAACGGCAGAAAATGCAAAATATTTCAAAAAGCTATAATTGCACCAATACCAAACATTATAGCAGGATTGTCCTGAAAGAGCTAAATGTTTAGATTTAGGATTTGTTGAAATAGCTCGAAAACCGTGGGACGAGAATTGGGCCGAAAAACTTACGGAACAAAATTGGATCACAATATTGTGAATGCTTCATTAACATTCACACAATAAGATTCCATTTGGAATAATATGAGGTTATGAGACTTGCAAGTCATGGCGTTCTGGTGTTATATTTACATTTCACACAATGTCCCAACATTATAGGAATTGGGTTGCAATACAAATGTTCTAACTTCAACGAAAGAGTAATATGAATCAGAGAAAATCGCAAAACTTTCTACTCAACCATTTTGGATTCAAACCCTACCACGTTTGAGTCCAGCCCACAGCCAATGATAATAACAGTTTTGCTCTGAGCCTCGACTGTTTCACAAGAACTGTTTTAACACTTCCTGATAGATTAGCAATCTCTGACTCACAGGAGGTGATGCATTTAATGGCATCAGAAATAGAGCTGTGAATCAGGTCCTTTTGTGTGCTGTGACCACCATGAGTTTGTGAAATGACCCCAGTTTTTGCAAATCGCCCTGGATATTTTGCAAAAATAACCATCGTTTTTAGCACTTTGGAGTTAAAACGTAATCCCTGAGAGCCTTATTGAGGTCTTGACCTGGAGCTATATGAAGTAAGGCCTCCCACAGTGTAATCCCTGTGATAGATTCTTGCAATGAAGATGTGTACACTATACAAACAGTGAAACATGCATTATTAAGGAGAAATATTGAATCAAATGGATAGTGACTATAAAAAGACATTTTGTTTCTGAATGGAAAAGTAAAACCTGTACGACAGCAAAAGATGGGCATGAATAAAGCAGGAGCGGGGATATGAGGAGGAGCATGAATAAAGAGGATAAATAGTATGATGCCTGGATTTGAGTTAAAGGCAGAAAACTTGCCATTCATCACATGTCAAATATAACCCCTTTGCTATGGTTTACTTTTGTCGAAACATCATGCAAAAGTTGCAAATTGTAAAGAAATACAAATTAAAAAAGTCATTGATCTATATTTAAACAAGGCTTATTTAGTGGCAACAAAGCATTTGCTTGAAGCGTTGGCCAATGCCAGCTGGTAGTCTATGTACTCAGGGAATTAGAGCAGGCATCTACAATTGCTAAGAAACTGGATTAACGTTTAAGATTCTCAGCCTGACTTACCCCTGCTGCAATTCCCTCTCTGACATAAAACACTGCCATCAGTTCATAAAAAATTCAAACGGCATTAACGATGCACTTTATTTTGGAACCAAAATAGTTGAATTACGTAAAATGTTGCCTCCTCTTGTTGATAGGATTGAGCATTTCTTTCAACGACTGATTCTCCCAACTCCTCGTAAACAAAAATTAATACGTGTCGAGAGAACAAAGGGCCACAACTGATTTGAAGGCCAGGGCTTGGTTTCAAATGAATGAAAATCACTCATTTCTTATTCTTTCTTATGACCGCTGTTGTAAAGCACTGGTGTACAATAATGTTTTTGCCAGCTTCTATGTGTGGGGAAATAGTGATATGTTGGTGAAAATCCCATGATCCTCTAGGAGAGTATTTTTTTTCTTAAACAAAAAAAAAAGTAATTATGACTCTTTATGTACCAATCAATCAGAGCTGGTTGGTTACCAGTGGTGGGCGGCGCTAGTCCAAAAATTAGTTCCGCAATTTTTAAAGCGCTTATTAAGTTATTTAGGTCCGCAATTTCAAAAGCGCTTATGTCTTAGGAAAACTAGCGGAAGCTAATTTTAAAGCGCAAGTTCAATTCAACACTTGGTAGCCAGCAATAAGTTATGCACTATTTGCACTACGCTGCCAACTAGCGGTGCATGAGCTGTTATACACCTTCATCCTACCTATAACCGCGAATCGCTGGGCATGTCATTTCCTAAAATAGACCTTTCGCTCATGGTCTAAAAATTAAAAAGTTGTTGAATGTGTTGAGGATTGCTATTTCGGCTGCTTCTTTGTCTTTTTCTTTTGTTTATTGTAGATTTTTCATTAAAAATGCATCGATAAAGTAATTTTAAAACTGTTTACTGGAAAACTGAAGCGCTGCAATGCATTATGGGCACATGACGAAAGCAAAGCACGGAGTACAGGAAACAAAACTATCTTCACCAAACTATAGGAGGGGAGCTGTAGAATGGATCACATGCATTGTGATTCATAACAGTTAAACTTTCCACTGTTCAAGACAATGAATACTGATAGATAATTAGTTATTAGCGGTACTGCATTTTAAATAGAAAAAGTGCAAATCCGCTTATGAATTATAAAAATTAGTAAATCCGCTAAAGCGCAAACAAATTGTTTAGGTCCGCAATTAGCGGATTTGAGCTTTAGCGGGCTGGTGCCCACCACTGTTGGTTACTGAAAATCTGAATCCTCACATGAAATCAAGACTTAGTCCAAGGACTCAATGTCCTCTGAGCCTATATGTTCTTTGGCAGCCTACTGCTAACTCCATGATTTAGCAAACTTCTCAAAAAAAGAGAGCAGAATCACTGAAAATGCTTAGGACTCAGATTAGTTGGGTCACTTCTCCGGGTTAATAACTCACGGTATAGGGTGACCAAATGAGGTGACTGAAGTACATAAAATCGAGTCATTTTAGTGATGGATTTAGATTAATTCAGGTCCATAAAGTGAACCAAAAGTGTGTGGAATCCCCTCTCCAGGTCTGCGGGGGGGACACCATTGCCTTGTATTGATCAGTCATGGTGAAGAAGAGCTGAGTCAAAAGGCACAGTTTTTGGTTTATTGGTCTGTCAATGTGCCAATACTCACCTATGGTCATGATATTTGGATCATGACCAAAAGAATGAGATCCTGGAAATGAGTGGCCACAATTAGCTTCTTTCGCAGGGTGGCTAGGCTTAGCCTTGTAGACAGGGTGAAGAGTTCCGTCATCCAGGGAGCTCAGAGTGTAACCGCTGTCTCTCCGCCTTGAAAATATATATATTTTTTGAGGATGTTCAGATATTTGATTAGGATTCCTTCTGGTGGCCTCTCTTAGAAGTTTTCCAAGCACGTCCAACTGGTAAGGGACCCTAGGGAAAATCAGAACTTGCTGGAGGGATTGTGTATCTTCTCTTAACTGGAGAACACCTCGGGATCTCCCAGGACTAGCTGAAAAGTGTATACAGTGTACCTGTAGAAATGTCTGGGTTTCTGTTGGAACTGTTGCCTCCACGACATGACCATGGTTAAGTGGTAAAAGATGGAGATGGTCCATAAAGTGACTCAGGTTTACCAGCTCTAGGCTCATTACCTGTTGGAATAAACACCATTCAAGAAGTCTGCCATAGCAAACTGACTTAAAAATAAATAAACAGTGGCTATACAGATAACTCCACAACTGTGCTAAACTTAGATGGTGTTGTAGCTGAAAGTCCTCCACAACACACATTTCAAGTCTACTCATTGCGCTAGATATATGCTTAAAATAATGAACATCCACAACTGAATACTTTAAGTAACCATTTCAAGAAGCCCACCACAGCTAATTGATAGTTAACTCAAAAATGTATCTCAATTAAATTTATATCTTGAACTTTTTAGTTACTAATGCTCAAAGTCGGTATTTTGCAATGCTTTAAAGTCAACAAATATATGTTATAATAATAATAATAATAATGAATTCAATTTATAACGCACTTTTCATTAGTGAAAATCTCAAAGTGCTACACACATTGAATGCTACACACATTCATACACCGGTAGCAGCAGACTACCATGCAAGGTGCTTTCCAGTCCTACTATCACTAACTATGGCCTACTTCTACAATGAATTATTTTTAAATTATTCTTAAATTTAACGTTTTATATTTGCAGTCACTTTTATCAATGGGTTGGAGTGACTCTAAACAGTGTTCATAGCATCAGCACATATGGTTCAGCTGTGATCTGTAGTCATTCTTACAACTGGCAACATTAAATGTTGAAGACATTTTGCTCTCACACTGTGAGATACAAAATAATACTAATAAAACAATTCATAAATACATTTGCTTATACAGGTAGTCATCAAGTTACGACGTTTCGGGGTTACGACACTCATCTCCATGAAAAAAATATATATATATTTTGATTTTTTTTATTTTGAAGCCGATTTACGCAGTTTCCGGCAGTTTCCGGTTTAGCTGCAGTAGCTGCGGTGGCCACAGCTTGCCCTGTACTCTCTAAAAAAGCTAATTCTGGTACTCTGGACATTCAAAAAACAAAACAAAACTTGTTGGACCAAGCTGGACAGGCAGCAGCTGTGGAAAAGTAGCTGTTTTGTGGACGGCGGTTTTACAACGTAAACAAATGCAGAATCCGGAAGAGGGAGGGAGGAACAGAGGAAATGCTTCACCAGCAGTCCAGAGTAGGAAATTAACTGTTTTTTCCCTTCATTATGGTTCTGAAATGTATGTGTTTTTTTGATAATTATGTAGGGTACTGTGTTAGGCTAGGCTAAGTGCTTGGTAAATACATTCTGTACGTATTCATTCACTTCCGGCTCTGGACGGAGCAGTAGCTTTTCTCCTCCCCTCCTGAGTTTTCCTCTCCCTGCTTTGCCACTTTGTCTTGTCTGCAGTTTTTATTTTTTCAGTGCCCGCTCGAACGCAAATTGTCGATGGATCTGGTTTCGTGGGTTGTTAACTCTATTGATAAAAAAAATTATATGAAGCGTTCCGGTCCTGGGGAACCAACTTGCCCTTTGCAGTCGCATCCAGCTGGGTATATCATGGATTCCTGGGGGGAGTGGAAGATGCTATGCCTGGACGTGCTTTCTGTCGAAGATGTGGAGGATATATTCATAATTGGATTTATGATAGCAGGTGCTCTGCTTTTTGGCTTGTGTGGAGTTCTCTTATATCGGAAAATCAGGAAGACTTCCGAAGCGATCAACGCACTGACTAAGCTTCCTTCTCAGACCGAGTCTGTGATCCGAGCTGTGACATCCATGAATCAGCTGCTTTATGAGCTGAACCGCAAAGTGGAGGCGGCACAGGACCGCAGACCACCGGTAAGGTTTGGGACTCGTATGCAGCCAGGAGGGTCACATCTGGGGGATGATTCATAGTTCGGGTCGGTGAAAAGTTTCCCATAATTTGGAGTGTATTGGATTCCAGACAGCCACCTGGACTCAAGGCCACAGAAAGAACACTGTGAGCCTGCCCTAAAGATAAATCATGCTAATCTAATCAGACTCCCTGAGCAACCTGGACAGGCTAACTACAAAATCTCCGGAGTTGAAGCAACTGAAGAAATGAAGCTTCTGTCGCACCCCACGCCTCCCTCTCCGGATAACTTTTTCTGTGACCTCTGAGTCAGATAAGGCTGGCTGATTACGTCATCATCAGAACTCTGGCTAATCTGAATGGAGCTCATGGACTTATCTCATTGCTTCGCCCTCAAATGCAAATGTGAATTTTCTTAGCATTCACCCCCAAATTCCAAAAAACGCCTAAAAAATACATACCCAAATTAAATTACAAGCTGTTCTTGAACCCTAAGGACTACAAACAATTGGATGGTGTCTTTGTAAAGATAAGACTTTGAATTTTTAGTTTCAGCAGTCATATTTGTTGTATCTGTTATTATTTTTTATTCATTGAAGTGAGAGTACACAGAAATAAAGTATTTTTCTAGCCTCGCCTGAAAATATTTGTATGTGTCAAGCACATGCACACTGATACAACAAGATAGTGATTTGAATTTCATATGACCTCAAAGACAGAAGTCTTTACTAATACAGTTTCAAATTTGAAGTCAATAGCATAAAAATTGAGGATTCTGTGCCTGTTTTTGTATGTGCATGTCTAGGCGGAAATCTGTGAATCTTGTACATTACAGTAAATGTGCCATACTGTGTAACACCTGTATTATGCAAACTTGAAATGTCTGAATATTTTTCTATACTTCAACATACTTCAGGATGGCTGTCTATTCAAAGCTTACATCTGTTCCATTCATATATTTACTCTAAAAATGATAGAAATACAGTAACATGACAGCAGGCCGCTCGTAGCTCGGGGACTACCTGTATATTGTAACTCACTAGATGATATATTTCACCCCCAGAGACACAAAAGCAGTTCTGCAGCAGTTCCACAGCCTAAGATAAGTCTCTGATAACACACACAGAGGTGTAATTATCTCCACAGGGGATTACTGAGACCCCTGACCCCCCCCAGAAGCCCTGCTGTGAGCACACAAAGCTGCGCACACAAAGGGGACAAGAGCAGCTTTGTGGCCCATCAGTTTCTTTTTCCTTGTAAATCAAGCTGTAAAAGCTTTTATTTCATGTTCACATATAATTTACCCATGGCTAAAGAGCAATCAAAGTCAGAAAAAAGACGCCTAAACGTCAACAAACGAGCACTTACTGTGTGACGCACGAAGGGCGCAGCTGCTGGTCATGGCTCCAAGTGTTTCTGAGGGCTTTGAAGTAGGTCAAACCATGTCATGTGACATGTCTATCGAAAGGCAATTTCATTGGCTAAAAGATTGTGATGTCAAAATTAGCTCTCATTTGATTGGCTAAGACCCACGTGGGGTACAACAGGAGGAGGGTGCAAGCTAGCTTGTTGGGTTTCTCACATTTGATTGGCTCTAGAAACTGAAAAGTTTCACCCAGTTGGTCAAAATTGGTGTCAATCAAAAGCAGACAGCCTATGGAACACTTTTAAAGCGTCAGAACTTTCAAAGCTGCCATATTTGGGAAACCACGATCTCTTTTTGATCTAACACCTGCAGCTTCGGGTGAAACGGTACCGGGGCCGGGCCCGCGCCTCTACTGTGCTTGCTGGTAGAGTTTTTTGATGTCTCATATGGTGTCCTGAAAGACAAAATGTGATATATCTTTTTTGTTATACCAATGGCTACTACCCTCATGGTTCTTTCCTTGTTTTCATACCTGTAACCTTCATCCCGATACGGATGAGAGAGGCCGCGCTGATCAGCAGCAGCTTCACACACGTAGTCCCCTTCAGGATGACTGTGCGTACATATTCACGCTGTACTGGTGCAAACTTGTGCAATGTCAATAAAGGTACTCTGACTCTCTGACTCTGATAAGGTGCAGTTCGGACGTATGTTTCGAGTTACGTCGTAATTCGAGTTACGACGGAGCATAGGAACGGAACTCTGTCGTAACTCGAGGACTACCTGTAAATACATTTGTATAAAAAAAGTATATTAAAAGCAGGTGTGCAGGCCCAAAAAACCAAAAGTTGAAAGCTGAACTTGCATACTAATAGCTACGAACATCGTTTTTGTAGTTGTACCCAATTTTAATCGTGCACATTAGAAACTGTCAAAATGACAATACCTAGCTAAATGGTAGTAGCTGAGAGTCATTCCCAACACATACCATGGAATTGTACGAGATAGTCCATAACACTTCTTCCAAGGTATCCTGATGCATTAATCCAGGTTACACCAGGTCTTCTGGACGGCTTCTTTGATGAAACATTCCATCTTTAATCCAGAATACTTTTTCTCAGACTGATGAAGTCATTTGGATAAAATATGAAACATTTCAACAAAGAAGAATCCATCCAGAGTACCTGACTTAACCTCGTTAGACTTCTTCCAAGGTTTTCCCAAAATACCAACTCCATCATTTCTCAGCAAAAGCCTATCCTGGTATGAAACTCTGGCAAAAGGTGGTGTGTAAAAGGCATGTTTTCAAGGAATGCTACCTTTTCTTCTCGAGTCAAGTTTAGCCTCTATATTTGCGATACTAACACCAAGGAAATCTGAAGCCTTAATTGAGTGAATATTCTGTGTTCGGTAACACCACTGTTAAGCTTTTTGTCAACTTTGCTTTTGGCTCACAAGTATTTTCAGTTTCCTTGTTACCTACTCCTCTGCCTTCAGAGTGATTTGAGCTTGACAATGTTGCAGGGAATCACTCTTAGCTGTGGAAATAAACACACACAAACATCACAAATGACTATTTGTTCTACACTAGAGCCACTAGAGCTAATAAGAGCTACTCTGAAGGTTCTTAATGATGTTGTTGAAGCATTGGATGCTAAGGACTATTGTGCTGCACTTTTCTTAGACCTGTCTAAAGCTTTTGACACTGTGGATCATAACATCCTGTGTCATAAGCTCTCAGAAATCGGTTTCTCTGATCACACCATCGGTTGGTTTTCTAACTATCTTTCCAATCGGAGGCAATGTGTTCAACATAACGGTACTTCTTCCAGCTATTTAACAGTTAAAAATGGTGTACCACAAGGCTCAGTTTTAGGACCAACTCTCTTTACAATCTACATAGCTAATGTAGGTCACTGCATCCCTGATGCATCCTTACATTTCTATGCTGATGATACAGTTGTTTACTGCCGAGCTAAAACAGTAGCTAAGGCTTTCCAGTTACTGCAATCCGCTTTTGACATCATCCAGTCAGATTTGTTCCGTCTCAAACTTGTCCTAAATGCTGATAAAACAAAAGGGATGTTTTTTTCAAATAGGAAGGCGGTTCCAGCAGATCCTCCTCTGATTTTATCTTCAAATGGTGTCCCTATTGAGTTTGTTGATTCCTATAAATATCTGGGTATCCTGATCGATTCACATCTCTCTTTTAAACTCCACGTGGAAAACCTAGTGAAGAAACTGAAAGTTAAACTGGGTTTCTTTTTCAGAAACAGATCATGTCTAACACTGAATGTTAGGAAACGCCTTGTATCTGTGACTTTCCTTCCCTCCATTGATTACGGTGACATTCTCTACATGAATGCTCCTACAAGCACCCTGCGGATGTTGGATGTTGTCTATCATGGTGCACTAAGATTCATAACTGGCTGTGATTATCGTACCCACCACTGCACCCTGTATTCACTGGTTAACTGGACATCATTAACCTCACGCAGACTCTTCCACTGGTACATTTTCATCTTTAAATCACTTCTTGGTCTGCTGCCCTCATACATCTCCTCCTACATGTCTTTGCGTGAGTGCAGCTACAGTGTGCGCTCTCAGGACATGATTACCTGCAGTGTTCCGTCAGTGAGGACTGAACTTGGAAAAAGGGCCTTCTCCTACTCTGCTCCTGCTTCATGGAATATCTTACAAAAAGATCTGAAGCTCTCGACCTTGACTTCTCTAAATGGTTTTCAGAATCTGTTGGAATCCTGGCAAAAACCAATGCAGATTTGTTCCTGTCTTTGATTTTATACGTCTACCTTATGTTTTGCTCGTTTTTTGATACTTTGTTAAAAAAAAAAGTATTTCTTTCTTTTGTTTTTTCTCTTTTTTGTTTTCTATTGTTTATTGTTTATTGTTTGTTTATTGTTTAAGGAAATTCTACCATTGCTGTTCATCGTTCTTTAGTTTTAGCAGGTCACTTTCGTAAATGAGCCCATGAGGTTCAATAAGATTTACCTGACTAAATAAAGGTTGAATGAATGAATAAAAAGCAGAATTGGAACACATGCACAGCAGCTTTGAACATTTGTCAAACAACAGTATGCCAAATTTCGGAATTCTTCTAAGCTTGTGAAACAATTGGACGAGTTCTGTTGAAAACAATTTTTAGAGACATCTTTTTCAACCAGTTTTTACCAGGCTTCGTACAGCACGCTTAGGAAAGAGGCCTACAACTTATCGTTTCCAACTGGCAGTTACATGCAATCTGCAAAGAGATGGGAAATAAAGCTTGTTAATGCGTGCAGATGGTGGTAGAGGTCACCTGCCTTGTTCTGTACAAAAACACGAGTTTTAATGACAGATGCTTCTTAGTTCGAACAAATAGGTGCTGTTGCTACCTCTATGGTTTCCAGATGGAACAAAATTATTTGAATACAAATTCAAGGGCCACTCGACTTGATGTACTTTGATGAATAAGTCACTTAATTTTTGTTGAATAACTGAGCAGGGAAGGGGGGGATACGAGAAATGGTAGTAATTTTATTTGGAGGACCTGGAGTGCTCAACATTCATCTGTTTGCTGTAAAACTTATTGGCAAGCTCGCCACTCAGGGTCTAATTTTCTGTAGTACTTAAGAATTACATTTAGTCACAGGCTTTGTCTAATACTGCAGTTCTATTAAACATCCCTCATGTCTCTGAGATTCTCAGAAGATGTTTGTTGATATTTGTGCCGATATTCCAGCAGTGCAATATTAGACCACAGCAACAACAACAAAAAAGTCTCATGAGGTTACAGAAAGTGTGGTGGATTAACACGTAATTTTCTTTTTGGGGGAAATCAGCCATGTATTCATTGTAT
>JBBPBX010058109.1:12025-22206 GCA_038048925.1 Garcialebias charrua
ATGATCTCATAACCTCACAGTAGCTTTACTACAATCTTGTGTTCCATATTAGGGGAGTGGTGGCTTAGTGGTTAGAGACGGTGGGCCTGTGATTGGAAGATTGCTGGTTCAAGCCCCAATACTGACAATATAAAAAAAATGTAGGTGGAAAAAGGTGAAACACCCTCACTCGCCCCACCCTGGGCCCCCGAGCCAGGCCCCCAACCCCACCATCTGCTCCCTAAACAGGCCCCTCCTGAAAATGAGTTATCGTGGCTCAATGAGACTACCCTTTATAAAAAAAGGGTAAATGATAAAATATTGGAAAATGGTCACAATGCAATATAAATACAAATTTTAATCCCAAAATGTTCACATCACAATATATTGTTCTCAGTAATGTTTTAATTCTTACTTATGTCCCTATACTTTTGATTTTTATATTGGCCCACTTTGTTCCGTTTTCATATTTTAGAGCCTCTGTAAAATATTTGGCGCGAGACTGAGTTCAACCTCTCATCTTGTATATATATATATATATATATATATATATATATATATATATATATACAGTATTTTTCTGGTGTATAGGTCGCACCTGTGTATAGGTCGCATTGTCCAATTATCACCAATAGATTGGAAAAATCCCTAGATAGGTCGCACTGGTGTATAGGTCGCACCTACGTTTAGCTCTGCTGCAAATGTCTGCCACAGGAGCGCACAGCAAGGCTTTTAAGAAGATTAACACTTAAAAACAATTATTTGTTTGATAAAAATTATAGCAAATATGTGTCTGAGCTGAACTTTTCCTTAATAAATGAACGTAATTGTGAAATGAGCTGGATTTAAAAATTTGTTTTGCCGAAAGTGATAACAAGCCATATATAGGTCGCACCGGTGTATAGGTCGCAGGCCTTGAATAAAACATAAAAACGTGCGACCTATACACCGGAAAATACGGTATATATATATATACATATATATATTCTTCTTACCTTTGGTTTTACTTATCTTACTTACCGTATATCTTTATCAGGGTTAGAAACTAACATGGAGTTAGGTTGGGTAACCAAACTGATTTTGTTTAGGTTCATCAAAAAATACAAGATTCAATTAAAATATGCATAATGTTTAAAATGACACTTATAGCTGTTTTGGTTATATTTGCAAATCACATTGTGTGCTCTGATGGAGGGATGAGGTAGAGGCACGGGAGAAGATTTGGGACCAGAAAGTTGCAGGTTCAACTCCCAGCCATGCCCACATACCGTAGTGTCCTTGAGGAAGATACCCAATCCCTAATTGCTCCCTGAGCGCCCACCAGTGGTGGCTCGATATTTCTTAGGGATGATTCAATGATTTACTCGGTAAGTACCGGTAAGTGCTATGTTTTATCATTGTATTGGAACACACAATGATAACACATAACACTTACTAAATTACTTAGATGTATTATGCGAATGACTCTACAACCAGCCAAATATGTTCCTAAATATCTGTAAATGCCAGAGTCATAACCATTTTCTGTGTTTTCTAAAATCAGCTGGTTGGAGTATATGTAGGTCTCTCCAATATTTATTTTCTAAGGATTTAAATAAAATCCATCAAGAGGATTGTGAGAAATTTGGTGAACAAATGCATACATTTTCAGACTATTGTCTACCCCTTAGGACAACTGTCAATTTTTTTTTTAAGTTCTGCAAAACTCTGAAAACTTCTTTCTGCTGCTTGACTACTCTAAAAGTTTTGCACATATGTTTGGGTTATTTGTCATGTACAAGACAACACAAGGTCAACAATGCAATGAAATGTTCAGGATGAGAAGAATGTATTCAACTTGTTAAAAAAATTATAATACAAAAATAACAAAACAAGAAATACTAAAGCATTGTGATACGAGTACAAATTAAAGTGCCAAAAAGTGAAACGGAAATGTATTTACAAGGCCAAAAATAAATATAGTAAACAACAACATGGTAGAATATAATGATGCAAGTAGGATGAATTATTATAAATCTGTATTTCACCAGTAGTAATATCAACGTGCGTATCAAGGTGAACCTGATGATTTAAGAAACGTGCAGATATGTGATATTGATATGACACCAGAACTGGAACTCTTGTTTTTAAATGTCAGTCTTGATTAGACTTCTCACAATATTTGTATTACTATTCTAGAGTTGCATGCATCACACTATCTGAAATTAAAATCAATTTCCGTTTGAACCGGGCTGTGTTTGCATGTAATCTCATGCACATAGATTTTCCACTCGGGGGGGAACGGAACCATGTTATGAATTATTCCCTTCAGAAAAAAGGAACTCTACAGAGTTGGAGACCAAGGCTTTGGGACTGATTGATCTTGTGGTGGCATGTGTAAGTATGTCATGTTATTTAAGGATATGCATAAAGTAAAAAAATATGTTTTTAAGTTACACGTTTGAGTTCTTCTACTGACAAGTAGTTTGCTGTTTTCTGTTGAAATTCAGAGCTTATAAACACTATAAACGCACACACACAAATCTGTATTGACTGAAATAGAAAAAAATAAGTTGCTAAACATTGCATTAAGAAATTGGCATCTAAACTTTTGGAGCATGGAAGTATAGCTTAGATCCTTTGAGTTGGGGTTCAGGTATTAATATCTCATCCTACCTTTTACCAGCAATTCTTTAAACAACTTCAATTTGAGGAAAATTTGTTATTTCTATAAAGATTGAGAATGGCTCAATCAACCAACCTTGAATGGTACCATCATAAAACAATACCAATAAAATATACTAATCAAACTTGTTCACATGACCACTTTTCTATAAACCTTCACAGCCTTTACAGTCAATTTCAAATATATATGTATTTTGGTAGAAATATTCTAACATTCCTACTGGAAGCGCTATGCTGATGATTGTCAGATTTAGCTACACAATGGTTCATGTACAATTCACCCTCTGTTAAAATATCTTCATGACATTAAGGGTGCATTCACACCAGTCCTGTTTAGTCTGCTTTAATTGAACTCTAGTCCATTTGCCTAGAAAATCTGGTCCGTTTGGGGAGGTGTGAATGCGCAATCGAACTCTGATAAGGACCAAAAAAGCGAACTCTGGTCCACCTATATACTTAGGTCTCGGTTCGGTTGACGTGAACTCTGGTGTGGTTCGAATGCATTGTGAATGCAAGCAGACAGGAAACCGCTCCAAAAACAGGAAGTGGTCTACAACGTAGGGCAAATAAATGAGAATTTCTCGTACCTCATATGAAGCCGTCAGTCGCCTTGTGTGAAAAACAACATTCTCCATGGTCTTCTGCCTCATCTTCTGCTTATGCTGAGTCCATTGTAGGATAATAACAAAACATAAATCATAAATCTGCTAAAAATTTGATGCCATTCCCTTTTTGTTTTTATTTCCAGAAGAAGAAGAAGAAGTTTTCAGAGGTTTTTGTGTTGTTTCATTCAGTAGTTCTTAGTACAGCACCACCACAGGCGAGGGGGGGGGGGACATGTTGGCTCAATTAACTCAGTGCAGTGGGAATACGAACTGCACCAGCAGAAAATATGAATAAATATTGCAATTTTTTGGTCCTCGAATGAAGCAAGTCTACCAGACTATAATGCTACGTTCAGACCAAACGCATCTTGCGCCTCTCAGATGCGCCTGACGTGCTGGGTTGGCTGCATGTCAACAGATGTCTGTTCACATCGAACGCGTCTGATGACACGCAGTGAGGAGGAGGAGCGTTCATGGTCCCTTTCCTGTTGGGTTTGTTTTCTTCCGGTCTATGAAAAATGGCGGACGTAGTACGAAGAATTGCTCTGGTGTACCTAATGAACAAAGCAGCAGCACGCAGACGCCGTGCACAACGCCGATACTGGCTTCACCCCACTATACAGAGGCGTCTGCAGTTTGGTGAATTTCACCACCTGATCCAGGAGCTGCGCGCAGACGAGCATCGCTTTCAGCGGTATTTCCGTCTCACACGAGCCCAGTTCGACGACCTGCTGTCCCGCGTAGGTGGCCGCATCACCCAGCAGGACACCAACTACAGGCGCGCAATTTCAGCAGAAGAACGGCTGTCCATCTGCCTCAGGTTCGAATAATATCAAACAACATTGATAAAGATATAATTCACCCGAAAAGGGTTAGCAGTAGTGTTCACATGTACATACATATTCGCAACTACATACGTACATAGACCGCTGTTTATATACATATAACATTACATATTTGTGTGTACACATACCCACATGAATTAAAAAATACACATATACATATATAAATATGTCTGCGTGTGTGTATGTGTTGGTGTATGTATACACACACACACACACACCATATATATATATATACATAAATATATATATATACAGTGTATATATAATATATATATATAATATATTTATATAAATATATATATATATACTGTATATATATTTTTATATATACTGTATAAATATATACATATTTATACAATGCCACATATACAAACATACATAGAGTCAAAAATACATAAACAGAAATGCATACAGCATTTGAATGTGTTCAAACAATACAAAAATGACTGTGTAGTGCTGTCTTCAATATTGTGCTTACACCTTTGTTGTTTCAAATGCAGGTTCATGGCAACTGGGGACTCGTACCGGACAATCGCTGGAAGCTTCCGGGTGGGTGTTTCCACCGTTTCAATGATCATCCCGGATGTGGCTTCTGCTATCTGGGACAGCTTAGTGGAGGAGTTCATGGCCGTGCCTGGAGTGGATGAGTGGAGTTCAATTGCAGCAGTATTTGAGGATTTGTGGAACTTTCCTCTGTGCTGCGGTGCTGTGGATGGCAAAAACATCAAGATAACAGCACCCCCCAACTCAGGCTCCCTGTTTTTTAATTACAAGGGAACACACTCCCTGGTTCTTCTGGCTGTGGTAGATGCAAGGTACAGGTTTCGCATCGTTGATGTTGGTGGCTATGGCAGGACAAGCGACGGCGGGATCTTTGCCAACTCCGCTTTTGGCCAGGCCTTGATTGGAGGCACGTTAAACCTGCCCCCTGACAGCTGTCTTCCTGAAGCAGACCACAGAGGCCCCCAGCCCTACGTGTTCGTCGCTGATGAGGCCTTTCCACTGCGCAGGGATGTGATGAGGCCTTTTCCTGGACGCGGTGGCCTTACCAGAGAGCAACGTGTCTTCAATTACAGACTGTCACGTGCACGTCTCGTTGTAGAAGATGCATTTGGGACCTGGTCAGGCCAGTGGAGAATGTTCCGCCGCGAGCTGAACATTGCTGTCAGAGTAGTGGAGTCCTGTGTTAAAGCCACCTGTGTACTCCACAACTTCATGAGGGCAAGTGGACGGCCGGCAACATGTGGTACTGAGGTATACCTTGAAGGCGTTAGGAGAATGGGAGGAAACTTTCCGGGCAGAGCTGCAACCAACACCAGGGATGCTTTCATGGCGTACTTTTCTACTGAGGGGGCGGTGTCTTGGCAGCCTACAGAATAATCATGTAACGGCTCTTGTAGGAGCCGCACACAAACCTTAAAGGGTGCAAAACCATTTTTACATTTTTGTTTATATTGAGTTTTATTATGTGCATGTACTGTTTGCACACAGTTGTAGCTTCTGTAGGTCGCTGTTCGATTTGAGCTGTTGCGCATATGTGTTTTGTTTTTGCTGAAACAAATGATTAAACAACACCCCAAAAAATCTGTTTTTCCTTGCTGGCTGGCTGCACATCTTTTAAGAAATGTATGTTTGTCTTATTAGTGCTACTTATTTTTACACCTGACATCTGCAGTTATAATTACAACAACAACTTTATAGTTACATTGTTAACGAAAAGTATGTGAGGCTGTGAAATCAAAGACACTGTTATTACTACAAACTGTGTGTTGTATCTATATGCTGTTATTATTAAATAACAGCAATCTACCTATGACAAGATTCATCTATTTGCATATTGTTTAGTGCTGATTTGACGAAGGAAAGAAACACATCTTTAGTATTGAAAGATTTAATACAAAATAAAGATAAAACGTACAGAAGCATACATTGAGTATTTAACATTTTGAAACAAGAACAATGAAAAAACTGGTTAGAAGTCACAAAATATGTATGCTAATAACGCTAATAAAGTATAGGATGAGACAGTGTTCACATGTCATGTGTTTCACTGGATGACTGTGTAGAACTGTGCAATTCCAGAGTGACTTCCATATTATCACAAAGAAACTTGTACAGTTGTGCTAAAAAGAAACTGTCCAGATGAACTGATTGAGAATGAGCGGATTTGATACCTGGACTATTGAGAATTAACTTTCTTGTACAGTTGTAATTTTACATACTCCTTTTTGTTCTCTGGCACCCTCAATAGGAGTGGGTACAGCCCTAACAAGTAGTTTTGGTCAGGGGTCAAGGGTGGGGGTGAAGAGGTACTGGTTGATTGCATCATGTCCAGCAGACTCTGTTCAAACGTGGTAGGCTGCGGAGTTGGCGTCCTGGTACGTTGTCTCTTCAGATGTGGCCGTGCTAGAAATAATATGGATATTTAGGTTTTATGTTATAATGTGCACAAGTACGCACGCACACGTACAACAAGATCTATGTAAATGGATACAGTATTTACAAATATTTAAATACGTGACTGTGTGTAGTTTAATGATGCAATACACACCGGATCGTATAGCAGATGAAGGTCCAGCCTGGTCCCATGACGGCGTGGAGGTCCTTGGTTCGGGGGATGTGGTGCATGGAGCAGGATCTGTACATGTAATGATAATTACTACAGAATGCAGTAACAAGAACAGGGCAGAGAGGACTATACTGACCAATTGCAGACAGATGACATTCGTCACCAACAACCGTTTCATCTTCCTGGTCATGTTGTCCAGCGGCCGGCTCATCTTGGTCCTGCTCCTCCTCGGACCTGGTTGGTATGTTGCTGCTGGTGTCTCTGGGCGTCACGAAGGGACGCAGGAAGGACAGCACCGCCATATACTTCCACTTCGTCGTGGAATCAGCTCCAGCACCGCTCCTCTGTCTGTCCCTCTCTCTCTTGGCCTCTTTGGCGTATGTGTCACGCAACGTCTTCCATCTTTTACGGCATACATCCTCTGAGGAAAAGCATTAAAATATGTTGGCTGTTACACAAACTACGTTTTGCACAAATAGAGCTACTTCTCAGTTTTGCATATTTTAGTTACTACTTTTCCCACTACTGTATATGATTTGAAGACATTATAATTCATTTTTTGTTTTAATGTTGTTTCAGCAACATTTAGCCTCTGTGTTTTGGATTTTGTCTGCTGTTTTCCAGATTTCAGCTTCAGCACCTCCTTTGCTGTACTGTTTACCTATTTTTGGAAGCTATTCTGTGCTTGTGTCTAGCTGGTGTTTTGCAGCTAGTTTTAACATTTTGTGCTCTCTGCCAGTGCCAACAACCTTCAGCAGTCATTCAACACTGCAGCTGCTAGACAAAGCTGAACTTGTAATAACACAGGAATATTGTACAACATTGTGGAAACTTACCAGGTAATCCGACCTCCTCACTTATCTTTTTCCATGCAATGTCCTTCCTATGTCGATCCCGGTAGAAAGTACTGGCCTGATCATATATTACTGGGTTTCCACACACTGCCACAATCAGTTTCTCCTCCATTTTGCGCGTTTTTTTTTCCGTCCGTTCTTCAATACGTCACGCGGTGCCCACCTACTTCCGTCCCGTCGTCGTCGCGTCATCACACAGCAGAGTCACCTCCCGATTGGTTGCTGCTAAGCTGCGAGCTACCGAAGTAGGTCAAGGTTTATTTAAATGAACTCCGACAGTCACTGCTCGGAGGCGACGCGGACGCGGAAAACATTTGCCGCTCACTACCGCGCTGCCTGAACTGCTGTAGATGCGCCGCGTCACGCTTCGCTGCTCAGAGTTGCGCGGCCACATAGACTTTCAATGTAAAGTGGCTGCTTCGGCTGCTCGAGATGCGTTTGGTCTGAACGTAGCATAAGGTGTGAAAACACCCTAAGGCATGGATGTCTTCAAATATTTTGTTTCAATTATCAGAAAATGGCAGTTATTGTGTTTAGCCCTAGCTCTGCTGTCTCTGTTCCTGTAAACCTTGACTGAGCCATATCTTAAGCAGTCTGTTACAAATCTCAGGATGGTTTTAGAAGCTAACTTTACGTTTAATAAACAGATTAACTCTGTTCTACATACAATTTTCTTCCAATTAAAGCAGATAGCTAAGCTCAAGTCCGTGTTGACCAGATCTGACCTTGAAGAAATAGTCCATGCACTTGTTACTACCTGACTAGACTTGTGTAACACTCTATATGTTGTGGTCAGTCAGGTGTCTCTTTCACATCTCCAGCTTGGCTCAAAACAGGAACCTGTAGGTTTGAGAATATTTCACCAGTTTTGTCCTTCTTTCACTTGCTCCCTGTATGTATCAGAATTTATTTTAAAATTCACCTGTTGACCTTTATGTTTCTAAATGACCTTGCACCCTCATATCTCTCTGACCTACTGGAACCATATGTTCCTCCTCGGGCACTGAGGCCATCTAACCAGCTGCTTTTGGTTGTGCCAAAAACTAGGTTAAAGCATGGAGACTGGGTTTTTTCAGTCAGCTGAATATACAAAAAAAAAAAAAGAGTACTTGTACAACAGCAAGGAACTATAAGAATCAACAAAAGACTATGCTTAAAATGGTTGACAGAGGCTTAAAACTTGGTAATATGGTAATTGAACTCACATTACAGTATCAACTTCCAGGTTTCCAAGACATGTCTAGTTTTCTTGCATGCAAATCGCTATTAGCCAACCTCCTTCTCTCTTTAAGGGTAGTTGGCTGTTACTATTTGCTGGCAGATCAAAGATTGTGGCATCAACCATGTAATATGTAACAGATAGCAATGCAAAGATGTTTTAAAATAGCTTTTGTGTGAACTGTGTTGGAATCTTAGAAATGCAGGTTGTTCTAGGACGGCAATAGTTCACTCCAGTTTTAGTCCTACTCATATTAGCCTTTAGCTTAATAACCTTTCCACAGAACTTGACTTCAAATGATTTGCACTATAGGTTCTTTCATACACATGGTTGCATCACTGCCCTGTGTCCCACATACATGATTTGCATGTACACTTTAACTCAACTTTTAGTTTATAATTGAATAATTGAACTGGCGTAAGCTGAAACACATAGGGTGGAATAGTAATTGGTTGTCATCATTTTCAAAGTAAGGAAAAAAACTGTCCAAAATTGTACTTCCATGTAAATCGATAGTACATTGCAATCGAAAAAGGTTGTTTTCTTTAGTATCTAGACATTTTAATGATAGCCAACCCAACACAAATGTCAGCTGTTTCTTTATGAGATCATTTTGACAAGAAGTGTCAGAAAAGGGGGTTAGGCAGAAGATTTACAGACAAAATGTGAACTCTTCAAACAGGCAGCACATTGCAGTCACTTACCCACTGACTTTCTTACTGCATCCCCCCATCATCCACAGGATGACTTGACTCATGTTGCCATAGAAACAAGAATTACCAAAAGCTCAATGAGATCTGAATGAAGGGCAGATAGAGGGAGTTAGAAAAAGACAGAAGAGGCTTTAACACTGAACGTGTTATTGTATGTCATACGTATAAATACCAAACTGTCAGATGATCAGAAATCAAATTAAAGAGATAAAAAGTAATTTACGCATTTAGATTGACATATTTTACAAGTAACCATTATCATTTAAGGTTATTTTCACGCATGCACTTACTCTGTGTTGCACTTCTTGTTGCAGCCCAATGTTCTGCTGAGAAAACCTGCATTACTATTCAAGTTACTTTGAAACTTTCCACCCACCTGAACAGTCTGCTGACTAATCACACTACACGTTTGGCAATAGTGCACCACTGCTGAAGCACTCTACTCCAGTCCAAAAGTTTCATCATTTATTTCTGAATATTGATAACTTCTGGACCAATTTTTCTTGAAGTTTGAGGGTGGAAAAAACACACTAATAAAGTTGTAATACCAGTATAGATACTCAAAGATTGGTTTGGAATCTACCAAGAAAACTAAAATTTTAGGATTTTTATCCAAGTTTCTTGACCAGTCTTGTTGAAAAGTTGTCTTAAAAGCAACTGGAATCACAGAAGATTACTGTACAAAGCTGCATTAAACTTGTGAGTCTCCAATCAATGTCCTGTCCTTTTTAAA
>JBBPBX010058110.1:0-22205 GCA_038048925.1 Garcialebias charrua
GGGTGTGTTCTGCAAATGTTAAAAACCTACTTCTGAGATTCCAACAGAGGTTTG
Organism: Garcialebias charrua; assembly: GCA_038048925.1. NCBI lineage: Eukaryota > Metazoa > Chordata > Actinopteri > Cyprinodontiformes > Rivulidae > Garcialebias > Garcialebias charrua. The sequence continues at coordinate 55 of JBBPBX010058110.1, forward strand.
TCTTGAAACACAGCAGTGACGGTTATCTATGGGGACAGATCTGTTTGGCAGACCACAGGCTGGCAAAGTCCTCTGGATGGGGGACGAAAGGTTTCTCACTTAAATAAACTGGTCCAGATGACATGATTTAACCTTTTTTTGTTGTCATTCCTGGATGATTGAGCTTACAACATTTTACCTAACCAGAAAGATCTGAGCAACCTCGGGTTGAAGAAAAAAAGTTTATGTAATTTTAAACGTATTGACAGGAAAACAGCTAGTTTTAGCAAGACCTAAACCACGAGTCACCAACGTGGTGCCTGCGGGCACCCGGGTGCCCCCAAGGACCATTAGAGGTGCCCCAGGACCGGTTCTAAAAATAGCACAACTCGCTACTAAGCTGCATTTAAAATTTCATTTTATTCAGTGGTTATTCTTTTTTTGTATTTATATACTGTATATTTTAAAACGTCTATCTTAAAAATATGTACTGTAGAGATATAGCACTCTCATGTCCGTTATGGGATTTAAACCTCTTCACATCTCTCTGAACTCTGAGTGTTACACTTTCTTGAAGCTCTCAAGGAGACAAGTGGACACCATTTTTGTTACAATTATTTTGAATTAATGGACACCAATTAATCAGATTGAACTTTCTTTTTAATGTGTGTTAATTCAGAATTGATCTACAGTATACTTTTGTCATTTAATGATGATCTGTTACTTGCATGAGTTTGACCCTTCTGCTGGTTTATTTCTGCAGAACAAGCAGTCTTTGAATCTAAAGCACAAGGTCAGGGTAAACTTTTAACTTGCAGCTTCTTTTGTGTTGTCTGTGAAGTTAGCCATAATATTCTCTGTGCTCACAAGCGGCCATCTGGCCGATTCTATAAACAAGTTTTCCTACTGTCCTTCAGAGACCTTCTGCCTATGGGGATGAAAAATACATCCGTTATTTTGTTAAACCAACCAATAAGCCATTCAGGAGGTGGTAAACTCCACCCTCCATATAAAGTCTTACTTCCGTTTTGACTTTAGTGTCAAAGGGGAGAACTTTCTAACAAATGTTTTTCTCCTCTGGAAAAAGCTGGAAACGTCCTGGTCATTGTGTCAATTAGACCTATGTTTCTCAGCGGAGTTACAGTAAAGCTTACTGTGCCTCATTCACTCATCTTCTGAAAGAATTTGTTTTCTGGAAAGTTTTATTTTGAAAGCTCAGCCAGGAGCTGGCTCTGTTCCTGCCGGGAGAAGCGCTCTTTCGCCCGTCTGTCAGCAACACACGCGCGGAAGTCATTTGGACGTGAACTGGACAACACAGTCCGTTAGTGTCCACAAAACTTCAACTCTTATCTCCAGAGACGTTCGTCAACAGGTAACGAGGCGTTGATTGTGTCCTGAACGTGTGAAAAGTCCAGCTGAACCCGTGGTGGGAAAGTGTCACCCTGTCTTTTCAAAATAATTAACTTCCGTTAAACTTAGCTTTCATTCCTCCTATTTCTTCTTTTTTCCTAAGCCAGTAAACTTTAAGTAAATGTGCCAACAGTAAGTTAAATACTAACTGTCTGTTTGTTTTTAATTTGAATTCTTGTCAACGTAGTTTAGTAAATCAGAGCTAATATCGATACAAATGTTTAATGTACTTTTATGATTATTTCAATAAAAGGTCTATCTTTTGGTGGATCAACATAAATTGAAGTCTCTCGTGAAATTACATTTCTGGCTGATCACTTTAAAGCAATTTAATACCGGAAAAAGGGTGAACTCGCGAATGAATTTGGGTCAGATCAAGTCTGCTCCAAGTTCTCTAAAATATAGGTAAGTCAGTAAACTGATCAATAAGTCCTATATTATTACAGTTCTTAAAAATATGTTTATTATGCATTTTTTTCAATTTACGCTTTGTTATTTCCGAAGAGTTTATCAAACTGGTGCCCTTTATGACTCTGTACCCACGAAGTAGCTCTCAGTTTCGAAAAGGTTGGTGACCCCTGACCTAAACCAAAGTGAATGACTGCTGTCCTAAACAACTCCAGTGTTGAAAATTTTATAGCAGTTCATGGCTGCCATTTTATACATTTTTATACTACCGTCACATTATACCAGTATGTTGACAGATAAATTTAGATATTCCTAATGGAAATGCCCCAGGCTGCACAAGAAGTACAAGCCCAAAACCAGAAAAGTTGGCACGTTGTGCAAATCGCAAATAAAAACAGAATACAATGACTTGCAAATCTTTTTCAACCCATATTCAACTGAATAGAATGCAAAGACAATATATTTAATGTTCGAACGGAGAAACTTTATTTTGTTTTGCAAATAACCATTAACTTAGAATTCAATGGCAGCAACACATTGCAAAAAAGTTGGCACAGGGACATATTTACCACTGTGTTACATCGCCTTTCCTTTTAACAACACTCAGTAAACGTTTGGGAACTGAGGAGACCAATTTTTGAAGCTTTTCAGGTGGAATTCTTCCCCATTCTTGCTTGATGTACAGCTTAAGTTGTTCAACAGTCCGGGGTCTCCGTTGTCGTATTTTACGTTTCATAATGCGCCACACATTTTCAATGGGGGACAGGTCTGGACTGCAGGCAGGCCAGGGGAGGACCCGCACTCTTTTGCTACGAAGCCACGCTGTTGTAACACGTGCAGAATGTGGCTTGGCATTGTCTTGCTGAAATAAGCTGGGGCGTCCATGAAAAAGACGTCGCTTGGATGGCAGCATATGTTGCTCCAAAACCTGTATGTACCTTTCAGCATTAATGGTGCCTTCACAGATGTGTAAGTTACCCATGCCTTGGGCACTAATGCACCCCCATACCATCACAGATGCTGGCTTTTGAACTTTGCGCCTATAACAGTCCTGATGGTTCTTTTCCTCTTTGGTCCGTAAGACACGACGTCCACAGTTTCCAAAGACAATTTGAAATGTGGACTCATCAGACCACAGAACACTTTTCCACTTTGCATCAGTCCATCTCAGATGAGCTCGGGCCCAGCAAAGCCGGCGGCGTTTCTGGATCTTGTTGATGAATGGCTTTTGCTTTGCATAGTAGAGCTTTAACTTGCACTTACAGATGTAGCGACGAACTGTAGTTACTGACAGTGGTTTTCTGAAGTATTCCTGAGCCCATGTGGTGATATCTTTTACACACTGATGTCGGTTTTTGATGCAGTACCGCCTGAGGGATCGAAGGTCACGGGCATTCAATGTTGGTTTTCGGCCTTGCCCCTTACGTGTAGTGATTTCTCCAGATTCTCTGAACCTTTTGATGATATTACGGACCGTAGATGGTGAAATTCCTAAATTCCTTGCAATAGCTCGTTGAGAAAAGTTGTTCTTGAACTGTTCGACAATTTGCCCACGCATTTGTTCACAGAGTGGTGACCCTCGCCCCATCCTTCTATGTGGATGACTGAGCATGTCAAGGAAGCTGCTTTTATACCCAATCATGGCACCCACCTGTTCCCAATTTGCATGTTCACCTGTGGGATATTCCAAATAAGTGTTTGATGAGCATTCCTCAAATTTCTCTGTCTTCTTTGTCACTTGTGCCAGCTTTTTTGAAACATGTTGCAGGCATCAAATTCCAAATGAGCTAATAATTGCAAAAAATAACAAAGTTTACCAGTTCGAACGTTACGTATGTGGTCTTTGCAGTGTGTTCAATTGAATATAGGTTGAAAAAGATTTGCAAGTCATTGTATTCTGTTTTTATTTGCGATTTCCACAACGTGCCAACTTTTCTGGTTTTGGGCTTGTACTATAGCTACCTCTGATAGTAATATAGTAGTACTATCAGAAGTACTGTGAAGTATTATAGCTACCTTCTGATACTGCCATTTGCATTTACAGATATATATAACCAATTAATTATATGTAAATAACCATATAATCCAAAACTGAAAGAGACAAAAAAGTTTTAGTATCACATTCACATGAACTGCTATGAAATTTTGGAAAAAGTTGGTCTTGGCCCTGCTCGTTAGATTTAAAAAAGTTCAATACAAAACAAATTGACTTTATTTGTAACAGAAGACGTTTCGCTCCTCATTCGATGGGCTTTCTCAGTTCAAAGATAAGTGAGTGGGGGTTCAGGTTTTAAAGGCTGCGATAAGACATACAGTATACATACAGTATGTAGATTGACAAATCACACCGCACACCTTAAAGGGGACCACATATAGGTCTTTAAAATTTTTATTGTGCTATCTTGACAACATTAATTCATTTTAATACACAAAATAATTCTTAGATAATGAATTATACCCTTTTTAATTTTGCCATTTTTAACTTTCGTTTTGAACGACCGGTTTCTGATACTGAGTTCTGAAGTCCACGCCTCCAAAGATCTGTTTACGCCCTCTGTAACAGCCAGTATCTGTAATGTGTTGTTGTTTTAAAATTAGCTCTTTTTTTATTACTCATTTGACTTACTGTTAGTGCTAGCTTAAGATAACTTACCGAAACCCGTCTGAGCGCGCCGCAATTTGCTGCTCCTTTTAGCATTAGACCACCCGAATCCGATGCTAATGTTAGCTTGTTCCTCTTCCGGTGTTCGCCAGCTCCGCTCGTTGCACGCAGCGATTTTGGGAGTTATCGCTGTTCCAGTCAAGACACACAAAGTTCACCAAGTGTCTCCCGTAAATTAATCCGTAAGGAGAAGGTCCTCGCTGCTGCAAGGCTGCTGCGAGGCTGTACAGTTGAAGCTCCGCTCCATCCGCCAGAAGAGGGTCCCGTTGCCGCCGGTCCCTACGCCGGCGGTCTGCTCGTTTTATTTCTGCCGGCTGCGCGTTGGGAGCGATCGCAAATACATACACTAAAAATTGAACTAAAACGTAAAAATAACAATTATACTTTATTTATAAAGCCATTTAAAAAAACACAGCTGCAACAAAGTGCTGTACACATGAAATTAAGAACATATAAACAAAAGATGAGATGAAATCATGAAAAACAACAGTCATGTGTTTAATACAGAAGTGGGTTGAGCCTAACCAGGGGTTGCTAGGTGAGGGGCTGGACTCAGGTTGGGGTGGGTTGTGGCTGCGGTTTGTGACGTCACAAACCGCAGGAAGTGAGAAACGAACCGTTTTTATCACAGACAAATAAATCTACTTAGAGTAAATAAACCACTGGGTGCATTTCTTTGGCCTTAGGACTGTTTTTTATGAAGTACATACCCAAAGTTGAGTAAAAAAAAACATTAAAAAGTGAATTTTGTATGTGTGGTCCCCTTTAACTGTAGGGGTTTCTTAGTCTTTTTTAATTTAATTCACAGATGAGGCTCCTCTGTTCCCATCAGGTGTGAAAACTGGCTGGGAATCAGTCCTAAAGCTGCGTTTTTAAAGGTGGAAATCTGAGGCCCCCTCCTCTGTTGAGACGGGTTTTCTCTTTTAATATAAACAGCTTCCTTCACCCCCCTCTCAAACTATCTGTGTTCTCGGTCCAAAATGTGCCCATTTTGGTCCTCAAATGAATGTCCCTTATCTGTGAGGTGGAGGTGAACAGCTGAGTCTTGTCCAGTGGAGGTGGCTCTTATTTCAGCCTTTAAAACCTGAATCACACACTCATTGCTCTTTGAATTCATTCAACCTTTATTTAGGCAGGTTAAGGTTAGGCAGGTTAGGCAGTCTGTTGGAGTCAGTCTCCCCACCATCACAGACATTTACACCTCCAGATGCAGGAAAAGAGCTACCTGCATCATGAAAGACCTCACTCACCCAGCACACTCACTCTTTGCCCCACTCCCCTCAGGACGGAGGTTGAGGAGCATCAAATGTAGAACCACTAGACTGAGGAACAGCTTCTACCCTGAGGCTGTTAGACTCATGAATAAATAAATAATAAGAATAAACACTGCAAAATATCACATCATGCTGATGCTGATCTGTTTTCTTGTTGCTGTGTTCATCTGTGACCATCTGCTCATACAGACTCATGTTCGTGCTGCTGTTTATAATGATGTTTTTCTACTACATTAGGGCTTAGTGTATTACTAGTTGATGTTTCTCTTAGTTAATCCTAGATGTTATTACTGTTTTTCTCTTGCATTTGTTGTTGGATGTAACTGGGACCCCGTGTACATAATCTCGTTTTCATCACATGTACCACATGCGGTGCAAATGACAATAAAGACTCTCTGACTCTGACTCTGACTTAATCCCAATGAGCCTCGAGGACTCATTTACAAGAGAGACCTGTTTTCAACAAAGAATGATGACAACAGAGAGGCATACTGATTTTTTTTTTTTAAAACAAGTTTAAAAAAGGTGTTGAAAAGTAGCAAAACAGCTATATTATATGGCAAATGTAGAAAACTAAAAACAGGAACATGTCTCACAACAGATTCTTAAAGCCATTTAGAGAGGTCAAGGTCGAGAGCTTCAGATCTTTTTGCAAGATATTCCAGGAAGCAGGAGCGGAGTAGGCCCCTTTGCCAAGTTCAGTCCTCACTGAGGGGACACTGCAGGTAATCATGCCCTGAGAGTGCACGCTGTAGCTGCACTCATGCAGAGACATGTAGGAGATGTATGAAGTAGGGCTGGGCGATATGAGGAAAATATTATATCGCAATATTTTTGGGCTATATCACGATATATATCGCGATATCTCCAAAATCAATGAAAAAATGATTCAAAATTGATTAAAAAATGTCAACACTAAATTTGAACAAACTTAAATATTTTATTTTAACCATCAATTGCACACATAAATAAAAAGTACTTCAAGCAAAAAGGAAGAATAAATAATTTAAACTTAAAAAGGTGCTCTTGTGCTTTTAACATTAAAAAAATATTAAATCAAAACATTTAAGGCCTTTAAAATACAAAAACAAAAGTGTAAACAGTGGCCATAAAATTTACTGACCCAGAACAGTCACAGGTAACAACTCTCAACTATTTGCATGTGCTAGTAATTTTTAACAACAAACCACAAACTGTGCCAAGTTCAGGCAATGTCTGCAAAACCTCTGAACAAGAACAGATTTATCACAGTGAGCCTCTGTGTACTGTATCCGGTTTTATTGTGAAAGGGTCAGGGGGTTGTTTCCGGATTCACGAAGACGTTCTCTAAGTTGCTCTACAAAGTGTCGCATTGAATCCTTGTGTAAAAACACGACAGCCTCCACTCAGAAACGTGAACAGAGAGGTGGAGACATTATTAAATCAGCAGTTTATCATATACGCTAAAGACACGGTCAGTCTCAGCTGTGGAAGACGACGGCTAACGCGTTAGCCATCTTGTTAGCCGCTAAGGACCGTATCTTTAGCGATAATGATAAAATGCTGATTTATTAATGTCTCCACCTCTCTCTGCGGTGCACGCATGACTAAATGAGCTCAGACCCGTGGTTTGTTTTAATGAAGCAGCAGGCTGGAAAAACACTTGGTTCTGCCGTTTCATCATGCTCCACTCCGCTGTTTAAATGGTGAAAAAGATTCGTAGTTCCGACCTTTCTTCGGGATTATTTTCAGCATCGTCTACAAAAACATTTTTTATGCCCTCATCTGACAATTTAATCCAAACTAGCTCAGAACATTCTTTTTCCCCCTCAGCGCTCTTCATATCTGCCGTGTTCACTTGTGTGGAAAGTCTCCGAAGCTCCGTCCTCCTGCAGCCTGCAGGAAGGAGGGGGGCGAGTGGGAGCCCACGCGACAGCAGGAGGATCCTCGATATAGACGATATAGCCCTTTTAACCATCGTACATTTAAAATATCGCGATACATCGAGTATATTCGATATATCGCCCACACCTAGTATGAAGGCAGCAGACCAAGAAGTGAAAAGAATTGAGAAAGCTCCTCATATGAGGAGCGAAACGTCTTCTGTTAAAAACAACTTGTTTTTAACTTTTTTGAATTAATCATGTCCTGGATGACTGAGAATCTTCACCAGCATGCTCATTAGATTGTCAAGCTGGTCAGAGTTTAACTCGGGGTTGCTCTCAAAGCTAATGTATCTACAACAGGTAAGATTTTAAGTGCTCCTGACTTTGCCACAAAGCCTCATTTAAAACTATCTGAACTATTGCTTTAAGCCTACAGTGTTTCCAGATGTTTTCAGTGTCATGTAGTGGATAAGAAATGTTGCTATGAAATCTCACATCTCGTATACAGTATATGAGTTGCTCATTGCCAGTATAAGTAGTTAAAAAAATGAATGAAATACAGAAATAAGTGGCACAGGTTTGGCCTGAATAATGATTTACCATCAGCTCCGCTGTGTCACCACAGAGCGGATTCACCACATTAATCACAATATATTCACTCCCATGATCAAATGCTGCACTCAGAATCTAGTGAAAATTTAATTATTTACAAAGTATAAAAAAAACTTTTCTTATGAGCCACTTCTGCGAAAATAACCACCCATTTCCTCTTCAAGACGAGTTAACAAAAGTGTGGGACAACACTTTAATACATGACCAACGACTGACATTCAGATTTATCGTTTTGTAAAAAATCATTATGTTTAAAACCCTCTGTCTACAAGTTTTGTTCTATCCCACAGTGGTTCAGCAACAGTCATCAACTTTTACAGCAGATTCTTGCGATAAGCAAAAAATCAACAAGTTTAAAACTAATTCATTTCAAAAGCACACAGATTCTGATTTTATGTTTCCACATCTCAATGTGCTACATTGAGTAGCAGTTTATTTATTATACCAGTTTATTTCAACACCTGAATAATGAATTGTTTCTCAAGATTTCTGCAAGGACAAGGTATATGCTAAGGCAGAATCCACAAAATTGAACAACAATAAAACACTACTTAAGAAATCTAAAATTAAAAAAACTTAAAAGGGGTTAGAATTTTTGACACTGAAGTTGGTCCATGCCTTCAAAAATAAAATGCAAAATGCAGAAGGTTAAGTGCCTGAACATTAAACTGCATTTTTGCACACTGCTTTTCTTCTACTATTCAAAATGATTTTATGCTACAAGCCACATTCACAGATATGCAGATCTGGGGCAGCTTAAAGTTTCATTTGTTGCCCCAAGGCCATTCCAATGTGTGCAAAACACTGGGATCAAACCAACATCTTTCTGACTGGCAGAAGATTGTACTTCCTCCTGAATTCTAGCAATCCTGACACTAAACCTTGTTAATGTTTAATTCCTTGTTAGGTATACTTCAAATTTACTGGAATCCAACAATGGTAACAAGTCAAATGAATGCTGTCTGTTGTTTTTATTTAACCTGCAAAGACCAAAACTTTGTCACTTCTCTCGCAAAGCTTTTGAATGTTTTCCTCTTCCATTAGTCCAAAAACATGCATGTTAGGCTACCTTCAGGCCCAGGAGGATCTTGAAAAAGAGATCAGTGATCTCAATGGGGTCTGGTTAATTACTGAAATATACAAAGTCTTTTAGCTAAAAACAATGTCACAACTTTATAATCTGACCAGTCTCACTACTCCTCTGCAGCTGTGACTAAACCACAGTGTAGAAGTATATTCCACAGCAGCAACATTTCCTAGAAGAATATGAGAGCTTTTAAGCTGAAGTGAACTCCACCTATAGTATGAGGGCAACAGTTTTCTAAGCTTAAGACACTTTGTTTTTATTTTGACAACATTTTTAAAAGCAGAGTTTTGGAAGGTTCAAGGTTCTTTATTGTCATTCACATCACAATGGAATTGGGCACACACGGTCCCAGTTACATCCAAAAATAGCAAAAATATAAGATGTAAAAAGAAACATTAAGTAAGGATCTAAGCTTTAAACTAAGATAAACACTAATATGCAAAGCAATACACCAAACAACAGAAGCACGAACATGAGTCTTTGTGGGTAGAATAGTATGACTGAATACAGTAGCATGAAATAATCAGCAACATATCAGCAGTATTTTAATCAGCTTTATGTAGATTAATACAAATTATATTTATATAAAATAAAATAAAAAATTTAATACTAAGAGAGTTGTAACTCCAATAATTTTCAATGTTGGAAATTTTCCATTAGGGATGCACGACATTATCAGCATGGTGTTGGTATCGCTGATATTAGAGTTAAAGTTAAATATCGGACATCGGCCATTCCATCAAAATAACTCACCAATATAAAAAGATGCTGTTTTTGTATGACAACCGAGTCGAGTGACAAGAATACCTGCAGCGGCAGCACAACGTGGTGACGTCGCGTGCGCCTACCTGATCTCACGGCGGAGAGAAAAATTCGAAATGTTGGCGGTTTGGAAGTTCCTTTTTTTGTTGGGGAGGATGTTGGATTCCCAAGATTTTTAAACTACGTTGAGCCTCTCTACATCGTCCCCAGTCCGAGATATTTTTCGGACATAATCTTACCAGAGTTACAAGCAGTCATTTCCGACGTCATTGAGAAGCTAATAGCCGATAGCACTTGGGTGAGTTTTACCACAGCCCTATGATGTCAGGCGTTAGCCCCGTTAGCATGATTAGTTTTACGACACAATGGATAGACAAAAACTTTTAACTTAAAAAGTCTGTCCTTCATGCACAGGAGTGCAAAGGATCCCACACTGCAGCTAGGAACCTGGAACAAGCCTCCACAAGTGTATAGGTGTGTGAACATGAACAATGAAATTTTTTTTCAATGTGGGGGGACGTCCCCTTCACATATACGTAATGGTTGTGACACCTATGCCTTAAATTTAGGGCAACTTAAGAAAATACTGAAAGAGAGAAAAGAAAGTGCTATGTGTTGTCATCATTGTGTGTTCCCATACGATGAAATTAGTTCTCTGCATTTCACTCATCACACCTGGGATACACCCAGGTGGAGCAGTGGGCAGCTATGCAAGTGCCTGGGAAGCTGTTAGGGATTGGGCGTCTTGTTCAGGGACACCATGACATGTGGGCATGGTGGGGAGTTGAACCTGCGACTTTCTGGTCCCAAGTCAGCTGACTTACCTCTACACCAGGGGTGTTCAGACTTTTTCAGCATGCGAGCTATTTTTGAAATGATCAAGTCAAAGTGATCTACCTACTATAAGGCTCCGTTTACACGAAAACAACCTGTGGAAACATTAGTGATTTTTCAATGTTTATTGGGGGTAATAAACAAAAAATAATCTGGTTTATATGAAAAATGCTGTAGTTTTCATGTCAGTCGGGTTGCCAGATAAGAAATGATGAACTATAGTACAGTACTGTGGCTTTAAAATTATAGTATTTTGACCTAAACTGTTGTGTTTGCTGAGTAAAGATGTTCTAAGATTCAATTCAATTCAGTTTATTTATATAGCGTCAATTCACAAAAGAAGTACCTCAGGCCATGGCTGTTGTTGTTTATTTTATTCGTCAGTGATTGAAGTAATTTTTTTTTAAATTATTGACTATCTGGAACCCAGATGGGTAATCAAGCCATACTTTTTATTATCTTCTCGTGCCCAGCCGACCTCACTAAGATGGAAAATGTTAATAGGATTTTGGTATGTTCCCCCCCTCTCCATATTTTCTATTGTTCATTAATTTATTTGATCTACTGACCGACGTACTTATTGCGCATGCGCCTCGCCATGTGTACACATCCTTTTTCCCAAAAAGCCACAAATTGTTTAATTTTAAGCCTCCACTTAAAGCTTTAACAATCTGTCTGTGTAAATATGAGAACATGGTGATGTAAAAGCCTGTTCAAGGACAAAAATGTTTGCAGAAAACGGTTTTAAAACAGGTTTAGACCTAAAACCGCAAGAAACTGGATGACAGCATACACTGAAACCAAAGTCTGGTTTCAGTTCATGAAATCAGACTTTGGTTGTGTCGAAAAGTTGTTAAAACACAAACTTTTTGAAGATATCAGCGCCAACATTTTAATAATAAGCACGCAATCACGTCAGGTGAGACAAACTTACATATCTGGCAGCGTTCATCTTCAAGTCAACTGGAATCCAAGACACAGAAGTAAGTTTTTTGTAAATGTGTTCCCCTTTCCAAAAGTGCAGGGAAGTAAAATAAAAACCGAATATTATTTTCGAGGTGAATCAAGTTTCTTCCTGTGAGCCAAGGGAAACGGTACAGTACACCTGAGACTGATGTTTCCGTCACACACCCAAACATAAGCCCCGCCCATTTACCTGCTGAACGCCTGTTTCACTAAAAGAACAAACTTCCTTTTTACATTCGGTGTCTTTAAGTTGACTCCTACCAGGGTGTGGTGACAATTGTTTAGTTTCTTGCTCCTCCGTTTGGGGAAATAATGTTTATATTTGGTCAAGTCATTGTCCTTATGATCAAGTCGACAAACACTTCCTGGTATTTTCTTTGCACGTGCGACCCCTACTGGTCATTTGTGAAACCACAGCCTGGAATTTGAAAAGCTTTGTTGCAAAATGCTCACACAACAGAAGCTGAACGGATGAATGAATGAATGAATGAATGAATGAATGAATGAATGAATGAATGGATGAATGAATGAATGAATTAACGAATGAATGAATGAATTACTGATTCATTAGAATAAATTATTTCAGAAAAATATATATTTGCATGATCAAAAAAGTAACAAGTTTTTTAATATCCTACCTCTTCTCTACAGTTAAACTCAGTGTTGACTTTTCTCCCATTCTCCTAGCTTAGCACAGTCTTGGCTATACAGTACTATGCTGCATATACTGTATGTGCACTTTACATTTACAAACACATACACACTAACACAGAAGTATGTCCATAACATATGCATACATAAATGCTAAACAAATGCATGCAACTTTATTCATATACTGTACATGCATATACTCAATGTGTTGTTAACTTCACATCCATACAGACTTGTTTACTCTTACTCTTTGTTCATTTCGGCTGCACAATTAATCATTGAAAACTTCACGTAAAACAATTCATATACCCTCTGTACACATAATGAACGTAATTCATTATGTTGATGATGCTTAAAAGTGTTTAAGTGATGTTTTATTACTTTCATGTTTTCATGCTTAACATCCATTCATTGACCAGTGTTTGTCAAAACCCATGTCTGCTTAAAATGGTGTGTTAAATAAATGCCGTACAATACAAGAAATGATTCATGACAAAGAACTAAGTGAGAAACTAACCAGGTCTCTCTTGTAAATAAGTTCCTGTGGCTCAATGGGATTAACCTGTATAAATAAAGGTTGAATGGATGAGAACACAATGTTTAGTTTAGTTTAGTTTAGTTTATTTGTTCATTTCATATTTAAAAAACACAAAAAAACAATTTACAAAATCACATAGTAAAAGTAAACAACACATAAAATGAAAGGTGGCAGAAGAAGAAAAAAATCTTATTGTATCTGCCCCTTCTTTAAAACAAAAATTAAACTCAAAATATCAATTCAGACAACAATCATCCATGAATAATATAACATGACAAATAACTAATCACAATTATATGGTACATTTGAGATAAATTAATATATGTAACTTTTCAAAAACCTAGTCTTAATCATTTTCTTGAACATAGGCATTGTATTTACTGTTTTAACATTATTTTCCAAACCGTTCCACAGACTTATACCTTGAATTAGAGTAGACCGACCCTTCAAACTAGTCCTGTACTGTGGTTTTACAAAAATGTCCATTCCCTTAAAGCTGCAGTATGTAGCTTTTTTTATGAACATATTTCTTCACTCTGTCACTACCTCCTGACAGACTGATGTTAGCCAGGTAATCTCTGAATTTTTAAAAAAAAAATATTGTCCCCTTGCTTCTCCAGGTGGTAAATAAGCATTTCTAAAAAGAAAAGGTGACCCGCCATTTTCCAGCCAATAAAAACAGAGTTTGTAACCAGCCAATAAAAACAGAGCTTGAATTTGAATCAGCCAATAAAAACAGAGCTTGAATTTGAAATTCAACAGACCACAAGGGGGCAGAGCCACATATGGCTCTGAGGGGGAGGGATCAGAATGCTTTGCCTGTTGAAAATATTTCTAACTGCTGCAGTTCTACAGAAACTGCATACTGAACCTTTAAGATTATAGGTACTTTTCCTTTTTTTTAAATGAGTTTGAATGTTTGGAGGTAACGTGCAGTTATGAGCTTTAAACAGTATTAAAAGAATATGGTAGTCAACTAAATCATAGAACTTCAATAATTCCAACTGACAAAACAAAATACTAGAAGGATGACAGTAATGCTTTCTTGTAATAATTCTTATTGCTCTTTTCTGTAAAATAAAAACTGGCCTAGTTATAGTTTTACACGCAGTTCCCCAAACATTTATACAATAAATTAAATGTGGCACTATAATTGTATTATATAGCAAATACAAGGCTTTATCATTCAAAAAATCCCTAACTTTACAGCACTGCAATGGACTTGGAGATCTTAGTTCTTACAAAATTTACGTGCTGTTTCCATGACAGTTTATCGTCAATAATTACACCCAAAAACTTTATCTCCCTTACCCTGTTTATCTCAACACCATCAATATTGAATGGAACATCGACAGTTATCCTTTTACTGAATATCATATAATTAGTTTTATCAAGGTTCAATGATAACTTGTTTAATTTAAACCAAGTCTGTATTTTAACAAACTCAATATTCATCAACTCAAACATTTGTTTCAAATCTTTACCCAAACAAAAGAAAGTAGTATCATCGGCAAAAAGAACACATTTAAGGATACTGGACACCTTCATTAAATCATTTACATATAAGATAAATAACTTGGGTCCAAGTACCGAGCCTTGTGGCACTCCAGACAAAACATTACATAGATTAGATCTCACATCATCGATTTGTACAAACGGCTTTCTGTCTTTCAAATAACTAAATATCCATTGCAAAGCTTGTCCTCTAATACCATATTTTTCCAATTTATCAAGTAGAATGGTGTGGTCAATAGTGTCAAATGCTTTTTTCAAGTTAACAAATATACTTATGCAATGTTGTTTTTGATCTATAGCTGTGGTAACTTTCTCCATCAACTCCATAAGCGCCATGTATGTTGAGTTATTTGATCTGAATCCATATTGACCATTATCCAAAATGTTATTTTTATCAAGAAATAAGTCGAGTCTGGTTACAAATAGTTTTTCTAGAATTTTTGAAAATTGTGGTAACAATGATATAGGCCTGTAGTTATTAAATACACATTTATCACCATTTTTAAACAGAGGAATTACTTTTGCTATTTTCATTCTATCTGGGAATATCCCAGTTGTAAATGGCAAGTTACATATACAGTATATGTAAATGGCTCAATTACATGACTCATTATTTCCTTCACAACCAACATATCCATATCTTCACAATCTTTTGATCTCTTGTCAGTAAAAATTTTAACTACCTTCATTATTTCTTCCTTATCAGTTCCCTTCAGAAACATACTGTTTGTACAACCATTGATCAAACAACTCACATTTTTATCCACTCTTGGTGTTGAATCTGCAAGGGCAGATCCAATATTTACAAAGTAATTATTAAAACCGTTAACAATTGCATTTTCATCATGGATTTCCTCATTATTTTCCACAAAATGTTGTGAAAGACCCACACTAACCTTATTTTTTTTCAGTACACTGTTTATTACTCGCTACGTTGCCCTCATGTCACTACTACTTTTATGTAATAATTCACTATAATATTCCTTCTTATGTTTTCTTATGATCCCAGTTGTTTTTATATTTTTTATATTTATTTTCTGCCTCTTGTGTTCTGAATTTCAAGAAACACGAGTACAGAAAGTTATTTTTTTTAACAAGCATTTCTCAATCGATGTGCTTTGATAAGGAAGTTTGTTTGATGAAAGATTTTTTGCAAATCTGTTTTAGACTTTTTGAGTGGTTTCTGACCACGGCGCAGTCTGGACTGTAGTCACTGAGCAGTTTGAACTTCAGGGCAGACTGAGCGAGGAAATGAGCAGCAAGGAGGTCCAATATGCAAAAAAAATCCCTGATTATTTTAAGAATAAGTTTGAGCACACAGGCTGTAAAACCCGGACGTCTGCTGACGATGTTCAATTTAGCATTTGTTTGAAATCTGTCATATACTGTATGTGCACTTTACATATATATATATTTAGGTTGCATCATTACTAATCCTCTGAGACGTTTGTCTCTTTGTGGCAGATGTCTTTCCTGTTGTATTGATCAAGTGTTTTTTTTCATTATGGCATCATTACTAATTTAATTCATTTTCCACTTATGTGACTTGTTTTTAATTCATGTATTTGAACTGTGACTTGATGATGCTCCCAAAAAGAAGCCTCCTGTACAGGTATGTTCTGTGAACCTAGTCTCACACCATGAACACGTTCGTCCTCACACGATGGGTGAAGCAGGGTCTCTGTGGAAGAAACAGTTCACTCCTGTTTTTTTAATGAGACTCAAGTTACAGCTTTAAGTTTTTTTTTTTTTTACTCATTATCCTGCAGGATGTCTTTTAAAGCTCCAGGGTCAAACTGCAATAAGACACAAAATTTCCTCCAGAAATAAATGTTTCCACTTTTATGATTTAACATGTTCAACAGGCTGTGAAGAATTTAAAATTTCTCTCCTGTTTGTCTCTTATTATCGCAAACCTATAAATTTAAATGAAATCTTTATCCAGTGTGAACATTGTCCTCTGAGACGTTTGTCTCTTTGTGGCAGATGTCTTTCAGTGACTCTGCTGTACAGTATTGATCAAGTGTTTATCAGATTTTTTTAAATATTTTTATTCTGGCTCATCATGTAACTGCTCCATTTTATACAAAGTGTCTGGCCTTGCCACACACTTTGAACCTGCGTTCTGGCATTAATTTAAAGCAGATAAAGCTTTGGCTAAATAAAACAAAACCATTTCCGTGCCTTTCACTTGGCTATGATGCTCTGATCAACCTGTAAGAAACCTGCAGCTGGAAACTGGAAACTCTAAGAACAGCTGCAAGATCAGTTCCAGCTGTTTCATCTGTGTGCAACTTAAGTGGATACAACTCAATGAAAAAAAAATTGTATGTTGATCACATCTGCATTAATCCCCTTTAAATAGATGTAGTGGACATGACCTTGTCCACTTTTAAGACACCTGTGTACTTTTGAACTGTCCAGTGATGACCTTTACTGACCTCTCAGTAAAGCAAGACATTTACTACAAAATCATTCATTTAGCTATAATCTGATAAATATAGTCACCAAAAGAGACTATTTCTATCTTTGATTTTATTCTAATGTGATCAAAAGAATAACTTTTGTCATTTTCATGATGTGTGCTTTTAAGCTGTGTTATTCTGTGAGAGTTAAACTGTGTTCACTGCTGTGTTAAAGGTGAAATTGCGGGTCACAGAGACCCGACTGTTTTGTTTAGAAATAAGAAGACAGTTTAATCCGTTGTTTTCATGAACAAGGCTCCAGCTGCTCTGTCTTTTCCTAAACAATTTCCCTCTGCTCTAGCTGTGGCCTTGGACCTGATAACACAAGTGCACTCCTCTCTTGGTTGCTGCTTTTTAAGTTCTAAGCTTTTGCTGAAAGGCTTCAGAGAGTTGCTGGGAACTTCAAGAGATGTGAACTTTCCCAAGAGCTGGACACGTGTGGTCAAGAGTTAACGACCGGCGTCTTCAGCTAAGGACTGATAACATGTTGTTATGGGTCCACTTTTAAGGAGCAGAGCTCTCAAACTTTGTTATTCCTTCCTGGAATAAATTATCTTGAGCCAAGAAACCACGACTGTCACGGCTTCTGCCGATGAAAGCAAGTATCACCGACACCGACAAGGTAAACACGTCTGGAGTCCAGCTTGGACTTGCGGACCGACGACTCGTCAGTCCAAGGCTGACCACAGCTCTTTGCCAGAACCAAGGCGGACGTCTTAAGGTAAAGGAGCAGCTGTTTGCTTAAGGGCGAGATACACTCGAGCGTCCTCACGATACGCCAATACGCAGCGTACGTACGCCCCGTACGCAGCGTAGCCCCACGTAGCCCCTCAGGGCATGTACGCGCAAAGCTTTTTTTTTACTACGCGTGCGCGATACGCGTGCGCGATACGCGGTGTCTGACCATAAACTTCCCGGCGCCGGACTGTTTTGTATGTTACACAAATGAAATAAATTCCCCTTCTTTATCGCTGATCGGGCCTTTTCTTTTGTTTTTTTGCCTAAAGTCAAGTAACCGCTTCTTCCTCCGTTCACTCGATGATTGAAATGAATGAATTCAGGTCCTACCTGGGTGCGGCGATGTTTTAAATATCCCTGGTGGGCTGTGTGCTGCAGGAAAAGCGCTCCCTGTTATTATTTTTATTTCTGAGAGAACTTTTTACAACATATATAGTAGAAACACCGCATAAACACCGCCGCGGTCTTCAAGGCGCTACATGAGCTGGCTGTCAATCATTTCAGTAGGCGTGTCAGCAAGTAACCAATCAGCGAGTCCCCTCCAGGGTTGCCAGATAAACATGAATTTTATTTAATTTTTTATTTTTTTTACCCCTTTTCAGTGCAAATGTTCACTAAACTCAACACACTATTAATCTTATCAGACCCTCACGCAGCAAATATGACAGTTTGGGTAAAAAAAATAAAAAATAAGCAACAGTACTAGATGATTCATTATTTCTTATCTGGCAACCCTGGTCCCCTCCGTGTGCAGCTGCAAGGAGAACGAGTTTCTGACATATGCTGAAGCATATCAGCAAAACACATGCGCACAAAATGCGCGCGTAGAGTGGCGTACCTGAGGACGCATGAGTGTATCTCGGGTTACTGGAGGTGTGATGATATCTTAGCTGGACGCGTACGGAAGAGTGTCATCTGGTTTCATAAATGCAAGATAAACTTCCTCTCTTAACCTCCCAATTCTTCTTAAATCTTTCCTCCCTTTCCCTCTCAATCTTAAGCTGGAAACTATTTTAAGCTGAAATGCCCCTCAGACTAAATATGTTAACATCCAATATTTATGTCTGTTGTGTTGAATTTAAGTGTGCTGACGTATTTGAATTGAAAGAAAGTGAAATCATGTCAATCAAGTGTAATGGTGTTAATTTAGTTGATTTATTTTAAATAAATGATAGTGTCTCTTTGACATATCAAACTAAGTTAACGTCTTTGTCACTTAATGGCTCTGTTTATTTATCCATCATAAAGATCACAGAGATATTGGGTAAACTGAAAAAGAACAGAATCCGTGAATTTACTATTCAATCTGAATAAGTAAATTAATTAAGGATAAAGAGGTCAGTATTAATATTGACCTCCTCATTAATTCTTACATCTGGTGGCCCGTACGGGGATCGAACCCGCGACCTTGGCGTTATCAGCCATTATACCCGAGCCTTGGAACTGCACCTCCCGCGCCTCGAACAGAACAGTTCGAGACAGGCAAAGAGTCACGAAGGTCCCGGAATAATGGCCCAACACCTCTATGCTCGGAAGAGACAGAGGAAGTAAGTAGTTTGTCAGTAGATTTGAATGTTACTGTGCTTGACCAACCTGATACAATGAGTGGCGTTATCATTGATAATGACACTATCAACATTGACCAACCTGGAGCGATGTGTAGCACTGTCTTTCACAAAGACTCAGAGCACACAAATAACTCAGCGCACACTACTACCAACATTGCCATGGATGTTGACAGCAAACCAATTGCTGACACACAACAACATCCTGAAGGTCATGATGCTGACAGCCAACAAGATGCTGACAGTAAGCAAGATTACACAGACAGAGTCACACGTGAACAGAAACGTGGGCCAAGACCTGTGAGGTTTCTGTGTAACTTTATACAAAGGGGGGTGGCTAAGAAAGCTTACCTGCCTATCACACTGGAAGGTGTCCTTGAGCGTGAAGCCCTCCTGGATGGTAGTGCTGATATAACCATTATGTCGGCCAAGCTGTTCGAGGAGCTGAGGACCGCCGCTAACGGTGTTGACAGGCAAATACCCTTTGAGAAATGTGCTATTGAGCTACAGGGTCTCGCAGAGACGAGAACAACCCTAACAGCTATGGCTATGGTTCACATGCAGATTGGCGAAATGACACTACGCCACCCGGTGTACGTGTCTAAACTTGACTCATTCCCATTTTTGGTTGGCCAAGATTTTATAAACCGCTTCAACGCGATTATAGATTATGGTCGACGGAAAATGTGGAGCACAGTGAGAAAACCCCTGCCAATAAAAGTGCTTCCTAGTTGCGATACAGACTGCCTAACCGCAGGTACCGCAAAGGACACACGGGACACCTCATCCGAGGACGAGAGCCCGGTAAGTGAACCTTCAACTACAGGTGAGACAGAAGAGACCCAAAAGTTGGACCAAACTCCGGTCCAACAAGAGAACCTCCTCTGTGAGCTGACACATTCAGCACTCCCTGACCACTGCCTACCACAGGTAGTGAAAGGTGTTGAGATCCAAGGATCCTACACCGAAGAGGCTGTACTGTCCTATGGGACAGGTAATTCAGCCATCAGCCAAGCTTTCGATGAAACCTTGGTTCAAGGACATGTGAGTCCTGGAAGTGGCAGTCCGCGACATGCTGACAGTCACTTGGATTTCAGTGTCACAGATTTTGAGGACCCCTCCTCCAACAAAAGGGGGGTGTACTCTCACTCTCTACCACAGGTAGTGAAAGGTGTTGAGATCCAAGGATCCCACACCGAAGACGCTGTACTGTCCTCTGGGACAGGTAATTCGGCAATCAACCAAGCTTTCAATGAAACCTTGGTTCAAGGGCATCTGAGTCCAGAAAATGACAGTCAACCAAACGCTGACAGTCACTTGGACATCATTGTTGCAGATTACGAGGACCCCTCATCAGACAAAGGGGGCAAACTCACATTACCTACCACAGGTAGAGAAAGGTGTGGAGATCCAAGGACCCCACACCGAGGTTGCTGTACTGTCCCCTGGGACAGGTAAATCGGCTATCAGCCAAGCTTTCGATGAAACCTTGGTTCAGGAACATTTGTGTCTAGAACTAGTCAGAAATGACATAGTTTTTACAGACTCAAAGAGCCCCTCTTCAGTCGAGAGGTGGGAAGACACACACAACGACAGTGACCCGTCGCAGTCTGTACAATCAGACACACCTGCGACTGCGCCGACGGTTGTGACACACCTGAATTACACGGAAAGAGGTAAACGTAAGAAGATACGTTGGCCAAAACCTAAACGATTCCTGTGTACCGTCTTCTCTCAGCTGCGCGAACAGCTTAAACTAAACGGTGGCATCCTAACTTGTGCCCATGGACGGACGTCCTCACCTGTGTTCGTGGTCCCCCATGACCAAAGGGGGGTGATGTTAGGCCATGCCAAAGACAAAGATTTGAATGTACACCTCAGAAACACTTTTGCTTTCGCCCAGAAAAACCTGGAAAGATCCGCTGAAGGACGTAAGGCGTACTATGACCAGAAGGCCTCTCACAATGAACTCCAAGTGGGAGACAGAGTCTGGTACTATACGTTCGCCCCAGCAACCGGGAAAGGAGGGTCCGAGACCGGAACTCTCGCCCGCAAACTAATGCCCAGGTGGACTGGACCTCATCTGATAACAGACAAAGTGTCCTCAGTCGTCTACGAAATCAAAATCAGCAAAGGCCGCAAAGAGCCAATTGCTAAATGGGTACATCGAAATCAGATCAAACCTTACAAGGCGTTCAATGACTCCACAAAAGACAAAGATCTCACAAACACACCGACTTCATGGGATAATAAGGTCGTCCAAACACAAGTTAGTAAATAAACTAATCAGGTTTAAACTACCGTATTTTCCACCCTATAAGTCGCATTGTCCAATTTGAACTTAGAAACGCTAAGCCTAAAACCCACAACAAAAACTAATCTTAACAACCGTTTAAATCCACGAGATTTAATTTGACCTCGGTCATAAAGTTGAGACCTGTTTTCTTGTGTGTTGCACTTTGGAATCTGACGACAAGAGTGTGTCGAAGCAGTGAAACGTTGTTTCCTTGTTGTTTAGTCATTACTGTTGTCATTAGTTGAGATATTGTTTGGTTCTGAACACTCCCAGCCAAAAAGGTTTTGTATTAACATTGGTTAATGAATGATATGGATTTAACTATGCCAACATGCAGTTCGTTTTGTTAAATCTCAATCGTCGAAGAGTCAATGTAGTTTAAAGCTACTCAAGGTACAATAAACTACACTGGTCTCATAATTTCTAAATTGAACCGATTCGATCGTTTCTATTCTAGATTATCTATTCATTTTGATGAGTCTCGCCATAGACTTCAAAATTTATTAGGAATACCAAATCCTACG